>JACCIA010000077.1:0-39973 GCA_018906985.1 Apocrypta bakeri | reverse complement strand
CATTTTTAACTGCATACATGACTGGTACAGTCCAGAACTGGTATAGAGCATTCAAATTGTTCATATTTGCAAGGCGAACTCATGGTTAGAAATCAATAAAACAAAGTACGAGCAATACAGGTTCTGATAAGCATCTTAAACTGTTAAACTTAGTATTGTTACATCTAACAATTTTAACAGCATACAGCATTGGAACAGTACACAACTGGTTCGGGAACAATTTTCTTGGTGGTAATGGATGGTGAAATACTAGATAAAACACTTCAACTAGAATATGAGCAATACAGTATCTGATACGCATGTGAAACCGTTAAACGTAGTATTGTTACATCTGACCATTTTAACTGCATACATGACTGGTACAGTCCAGAACTGGTTAGAAGCAGTCTAACTGTTCACATTCAAGGCGAACTCATGGTTAGAATTCAATAAAACAAAGTACGAGCAATACAGGTTCTGATAAGCATCTTTAACTGTTAAACCTAGTATCGTTAGATCTAACCATTTTAACAGCATACAGCATTGGAACAGTAGACAACTCGTTCAGGAACAATTTCCTTAGTGGTAATGGACTGTGAATTATCAGATAAAACACTTAAACAGAAAAATGAGCAATATAGGATCTGATACGCATGTGAAACCGTTAAAACGTAGTATTGTTACATCTGGCAATTTGAACCGCATACATGGTTGGTACAGTTCAGAACTGGTTAGAAGCAGTCTAACTGTTCATATTGCTAGGCGAACTCATGGTTAGAAATCAATAAAACAAAGTACGAGCAATTAAGGTTCTGATAAGCATCTTAAACTGTTAAACCTAGTATCGTTACATTTAACCATTTTAACTGCATACAGAATTGGAACAGTACACAACTGGTTCAGGAACAATTTCCTTGGTGTTAATGGACGGCGAAATACCAGATAAAACACTTAAATTAGAAAATGAGCAATACAGTATCTGATACGCATGTGAAACCGTTAAACGTAGTATTGTTACATCTGACCATTTTAACTGCATACATGACTGGCACAGTCCAGTACTGGTTTAGAGCATTCCAATTATTCAAACCATTTTGACTGCATACAGCATTGGAACAGTAGACAACTAGTTCAGGAACAATTTCCTTAGTGGTAATGGACTGTGAATTATCAGATAAAAAACTTAAACAGAAAAATGAGCAATATAGGATCTGATACGCATGTGAAACCGTTAAACGTAGTATTGTTACATCTGAACATTTTAACTGCATACATAACTGGTACAGTCCAGATCTGGTTAGAAGCAGTCTAACTGTTCATATTCAAGGCGAACTCAAGGTTAGAAATCAACAAAACAAAGTACGAGCAATACAGGTTCTGATAAGCATCTTAAACTGTTAAACCTAGTATCGTTACATTTAACCATTTTAACTGCATACAGCATTGGAACAGTACACAACTAGTTCAGGAACAATTTCCTTGGTGGTAATGGACGAAGAAATACTAGATAAAACACTTCAACTAGAAAATGAGCATACAGTAACTGATACGCATGTGAAACGGTTAAACGAAGTATTGTTACATCTGACCATTTTAACTGCATACATGACTGGTACAGTCCAGAACTGGTATAGAGCATTCAAATTGTTCAAACCATTTTGACTGCATACAGCATTGGATCAGTAGACAACTGGTTCAGGAACAATTTCCTTGGTGGTAATGGACGGTGAAATACTAGATAAAAAACTTAAACTAGAAAATGAGCATACAGTATCTGATACGCATGTGAAACCGTTAAACGAAGTATTGTTATATCTGACCATTTTAACTGCATACATGACTGGTACAGTCCAGAACTGGTATAGAGCATTCAAATTGTTCATATTTGCAAGGCGAACTCATGGTTAGAAATCAATAAAACAAAGTACGAGCAATACAGGTTCTGATAAGCATCTTAAACTGTTAAACTTAGTATTGTTACATCTAACAATTTTAACAGCATACAGCATTGGAACAGTACACAACTGGTTCAGGAACAATATCCTTGGTGGTAATGGACGGTGAAATACTAGATAAAACACTTCAACTAGAAAATGAGCAATACAGTATCTGATACGCATGTGAAACCGTTAAACGTAGTATTGTTACATCTGACCATTTTAACTGCAGACATGACTGGTACAGCCCAGAACTGGTATAGAGCATTCAAATTGTTCATATTGCAAGGCAAACTCATGGTTAGAAATCAATAAAACAAAGTACGAGCAATACTGGTTCTGATAAGCATCTTAAACTGTTAAACATAGTATCGTTACATATAACAATTTTAACTGCATACAGCATTGGAACAGTACACAACTGGTTCAGGAACAATTTTCTTGGTGGTAATGTACGGTGAAATACCAGATAAAAAACTAAAACTAGAAAATGAGCAATACAGGATCTGATACTCATGTGAAACCGTTAAACGTAGTATTGTTACATCTGACCATTTTAATTGTAGACATGACTGGTACAGTCCAGAACTGGTATAGAGCATTCAAATTGTTCATATTGCTAGGCGAACTCATGGTTAGAATTCAATAAAACAAAGTACGAGCAATACAGGTTCTGATAATCATCTTAAACTGTTAAACCTAGAATCGTTACATCTAACCATTTTAACTGCATACAGCATTGGAACTGTACACAACTGGTTCAGGAACAATTTCTGGCATGGTTAGAAATCAATAAAACAAAGAACGAGCAATACAGGTTCTGATAAGAATCTTAAACTGTTAAACCTGGTATCATTATATATAACCATTTTAACTGCATACAGCATTGGAATAGTACACAACTGGTTCAGGAAAAATTTCCTTGGTGGTAATGGACGGTGAAATACCAAATAAAAAACTTAATCAAGAAAATGAGCAATACAGTATCTGATACGCATGTGAAACCGTTAAACGTAGTATTGTTACATCTGACCATTTTAACTACAGACATGACTGGTACAGTCCAGAACTGGTCAGAAGTAGTGTAACTGTACATATTTCGAAGCGAACTCATGGTTAGAATTCAATAAAACAAGGTACGAGCAATACAGGTTCTGATAAGCATCTTAAACTGTTAAACCTAGTATCGTTACATCTAACCATTTTTACTGCGTACAGCATTGGAACTGTACACAACTGGTTCCGGAACAATTTCTCTCATGGTTAAAAATCAATAAAACAAAGTACGAGCAATACAGGTTCTGATAAGCATCTTAAACTGTTAAACCTAGTATCGTTACATTTAACCATTTTAACTGCATACAGCATTGGAACAGTACACAACTGGTTCAGGAACAATTTCCTTGGTGGTAATCGACGGTGAAATACTAGATAAAACACTTCAAGTAGAAAATGAGCAATACAGTATCTGATACGCATGTGAAACCGTTAAACGTAGTATTGTTACATCTGACCATTTTAACTGCATACATAACTGGTACAGTCCAGAACTGGTATAGAGCATTCAAATTGTTCATATTGCAAGGCGAACTCATGGTTAGAAATCAATATAAACAAAGTACGAGCAATACAGGATCTGATAAGCATCTTAAACTGTTAAACCCAGTATCGTTACATCTAACCATTTTAACTGCATACAGCATTGGAAAAGTACACAACTGGTTCAGGAACAATTTCCTTGGTGGTAATATACTGTGAATTATCAGATAAAACACTTAAACAGAAAATGAGCAATATAGGATCTGATACGCATGTGAAACCGTTAAACGTAGTAATGTTACATCTGAACATTTTAACTGCATACAGCATTGGAACAGTACACAACTGGTTCAGGAACAATTTTCTTGGTGGTAATCGACGGTGAAATACTAGATAAAACACTTAAACAGAAAAATGAGCAATATAGGATCTGATACGCCTGTGAAACTGTTAAACGTAGTATTATTACATATGACCATTTTAACTGCATACATGACTGGGACAGTCCAGAACTGGTTTAGAGCATTCAAATTGTTCATATTGCAAGGCGAACTCATGGTTAGAAATCAATAAAACAAAGTACGAGCAATACAGGTTCTGATAAGCATCTTAAACTGTTAAACCTAGTATCCTTATATCTGACGATATTAACTGCATACAGCAATGGTACAGTTACTAATCAGGTTGAAACAATCTAGTATATTATAATGCAAGGCGACTCACCACAACGAATAACCTAAATTAGAAAATAAGAAATCCAGACTCTGTTACGAATTGAAACCAGCTAATCCCAGTATCGTTATGTCTAGCCATTTTAACTGCATACGGCATTGGTAAATTGCATTACAAGGTAAAAGCAATGTAGTATATCATCATATAGCAAGGTAAATTACCAGAACGAATAACATAAAACAGAAAATGAAAAATACTGTATCTGATACGCATTACAAACTGTTCAACCTAGTATAGATATATCTGAATATTTTAACTACATACAGCATTGGCACAGTGCATATCTAGTATATCATAATGCAAGGTGATTTAACAAATAGATTACCATAATTCAGAAAATGAGAAACACAGACTCTGATACGAATTAAAACCTGCTATACCTAGTATTGTAATAGCTGACCAATTTAACTGCATACAGCATTGTTACAGAGCATAAGTAGGTCGAGCCAATCTACTATATCATTATTCAAGGTTTATTACTACATAGAATAAAATAATCAGGAAAGAAGCAACACAGTCTACGATACGCATGAGAAACTTAAAAGACTAGTATCGAAATATCTGACCATTTTAACTGCATACATGAATGGTACAGTCCAGAACTGTTTAGAAGCAGTCTAACTGTTCATATTCAAGGCGAACTCATGGTTAGAAATCAATAAAACAAAGTACGAGCAATACAGGTTCTGATGAGCATCTTAAACTGTTAAACCTAGTATCGTTACATCTAACCATTTTAACTGCATACAGCAATGGATCAGTACACAACTGGTTCAGGAACAATTTCCTTGTTGGTAATGTACTGTGAATTATCAGATAAAACACTTAAACAGAAAATGAGCAATATAGGATCTGATACGCATGTGAAACCGTTAAACGTAGTAATGTTACATCTGAACATTTGAACGGCATATATGATTGGTACAGTCCAGAACTGGTTAGATGCAGTCTAACTGTTCATATTGCAAAGCGAACTCATGGTTAGAAATCAATAAAACAAGGTACGAGCAATACAGGTGCTGATAAGCATCTTAAACTGTTAAACCTAGTATCGTTACAGCTAACAATTTTAACTGCATACAGCATTGGAACAGTACACAACTGGTTCAGGAACAATTTCCTTGGTGGTAATGGACGGTGAAATACTAGATAAAACACTTCAACTAGAAAATGAGCAATACAGTATCTGATACGCATGTGAAACCGTTAAACGTAGTATTGTTACATCTGACCATTTTAATTGCAGATATGACTGGTACAGTCCAGAACTGGTATAGAGCATTCAAATTGTTCATATTGAAAGGCGAACTCATGGTTAGAAATCAATAAAACAAAGTACGAGCAATACAGGTTCTGATGAGCATCTTAAACTGTTAAACCTAGTATCGTTACATCTAACCATTTTAACAGCATACAGCAATGGATCAGTACACAACTTGTTCAGGAACAATTTCCTTGGTGGTAATTGACGGTGAATTACCAGATAAAACACTTAAACTAGAAAATGAGCAATACAGTATCTGATACGCATGTGAAACCGTTAAACGTAGTATTATTACATATGACCATTTTAACTGCATACATGACTGGGACAGTCCAGAACTGGTTTAGAGCATTCAAATTGTTCATATTGCAAGGCGAACTCATGGTTAGAAATCAATAAAACAAAGTACGAGCAATACAGGTTCTGATAAGCATCTTAAACTGTTAAACCTAGTATCCTTATATCTGACGATATTAACTGCATACAGCAATGGTACAGTTACTAATCAGGTTGAAACAATCTAGTATATTATAATGCAAGGCGATTCACCACAACGAATAACCTAAATTAGAAAATAAGAAATCCAGACTCTGTTACGAATTGAAACCAGCTAATCCCAGTATCGTTATGTCTAGCCATTTTAACTGCATACGGCATTGGTAAATTGCATTACAAGGTAAAAGCAATGTAGTATATCATATAGCAAGGTAAATTACCAGAACGAATAACATAAAACAGAAAATGAAAAATACTGTATCTGATACGCATTACAACCTGTTCAACCTAGTATAGATATATCTGAACATTTTAACTACATACAGCATTGGCACAGTGCATATCTAGTATATCATAATGCAAGGTGATTTAACAAATAGATTACCATAATTCAGAAAATGAGAAACAAAGACTCTGATACGAATTAGAACCTGCTAAACCTAGTATTGTAATAGCTGACCAATTTAACTGCATACAGCATTGTTACAGAGCATAAGTAGGTCGAGCCAATCTACTATATCATTATTCAAGGTTTATTACTACATAGAATATAATAATCAGGAAAGAAGCAACACAGTCTCCGATACGCATGAGAAATTTAAAAGCCTAGTATCGAAATATCTGACCATTTTAACTGCATACATGAATGGTACAGACCAGAACTGGTTAGAAGCAGTCTAACTGTTCATATTCAAGGCGAACTCATGGTTAGAAATCAAAAAAACAAAGTACGAGCAATAAAGGTTCTGATAAGCATCTTAAACTGTTAAACCTAGTATCGTTACAGCTAACAATTTTAACTGCATACAGCATTGGAACAGTACACAACTGGTTCAGGAACAATTTTCTTGGTGGTAATGGACGATGAAATACCAGATAAAATACTTAAACAGAAAAATGAGCAATATAGGATCTGATACGCATGTGAAACCGTTAAACGTAGTATTGTTACATCTGAACATTTGAATGGCATACATGATTGGTACAGTCCAGAACTGGTTAGAAGCAGTCTAACTGTTCATATTGCAAGGCGAACTCATGGTTAGAAATCAATAAAACAAGGTACGAGCAATACAGGTTCTGATAAGCATCTTAAACTGTTAAACCTAGTATCGTTACATTTAACCCTTTTAACTGAATACAGCATTGGAACAGTACATAACTGGTTCAGGAACAATTACCTTGGTGGTAATGGACGGTGAAATACTAGATAAAATCTTAAACTAGAAAATGAGCAATACAGGATCTGATACGCATGTGAAACCGTTATACGTAGTATTGTTACATCTGAACATTTGAATGGCATACATGATTGGTACAGTCCAGAACTGGTTAGAAGTAGTCTAACTGTTCATATTGCAAGGCGAACTCATGGTTAGAAATCAATAAAACAAAGTACGAGCAATACAGGTTCTGATAAGCATCTTAAACTGTTAAACCTAGTATCGTTACATCTAACCACTTTAACTGCATACAGCATTGGAACTGTACACAACTGGTTCAGGAACAATTTCCTTGGTGGTAATTGAAGGTGAAATACTAGATAAAACACTTCTACTAGAAAATGATCAATACAGTATCTGATACGCATGTGAAACCGTTAAACGTAGTATTGTTACATCTGACCATTTTAACTGCAGACATGACTGGTACATTCCAGAACTGGTTAGAAGCAGTCTAACTGTTCATATTGCAAGGCGAACTCATGGTTAGAAATCAATAAAACAAGGTACGAGCAATACAGGTTCTGATAAGCATCTTAAACTGTTAAACCTAGTATCGTTACATTTAACCCTTTTAACTGAATACAGCATTGGAACAGTACATAACTGGTTCAGGAACAATATCCTTGGTGGTAATGGACGGTGAAATACTAGATAAAACACAACTCACCAGAAAATGAGCAATACAGGATCTGATACGCATGTAAAACCGCCTCTATTCGATAATGCACCCGGTAACTGCGTTATACAGTTAAAATAGCCGGCTATAATGATTTCCGTTTCTCCTCGTTTTTGAACGTTTCAGCTCGTGAAAAGCACAAAAACGAGGAGAAAACAAAATCTTCATTTTCAATGAATTTTTCATATTCTAGGTGCAATTTCGCATTGTATGACGAATTTTTTAACAAATTCTACTCGATATTGCACCCTGGAACTGCTCTATGCAGTATAGATAGTCGGATTTGACGATTTCGCTCTCACCTCGTATACACCGATTTAACGACAGAAATGCTCATTTTCTATGTTTGTATATTATTCTAGGTGCAATTTCGCTTTGCATTACGTATTTCTTAACTACTTCTATTCGATAATGAACGCGGTAACTGCTCTATACAGATAAAACAGCCGGATATAATGATTTTCGTTTCGCCTCGTTTTTGAACGTTTCAGCTCGTGAAAAGCTCAAAAAGGAGGAGAAAACAAAAACTTCATTTTCGATGTATTTTTCTTATTCTAGGTGCAATTTCGCTTTGTATTACGAATTTATTAATTAATTCTACTCGATATTGCACCCTGGATCTGTTCTATGCAGTATAGATAGTCGGATTTGACGATTTCGCTCTCACCTCGTATACACCGATTTAACGACAGAAATGCTCATTTTCTATATTTGTATATTATTCTAGGTACAATTTCCCTTTGCTTTACGTATTTCTTAACTGCCTCTATTCGATAATACACCCGGTAACTGCTCTATACAGTTAAAATAGCCGGATATAATGATTTCCGTTTCTCCTCGTTTTTGAACGTTTCAGCTCGTGAAAAGCACAAAAACGAGGAAAAACAAAATCTTGATTTTCGATGTATTTTTCTTATTCTATGTGCAATTTCGCTTTGTATTACGAATTTATCAACAAATTCTACTCGATATTGCACCCTGGAACTGCTCTATGCAGTATAGATGGTCGGATTTGACGATTTCGCTCTCACCTCCTATACACCGATTCAACGACAGAAATGCTCATTTTCTATGTTTGTATATTATTCTAGGTGCAATTTCGCTTTGTATTACGACTTTATCAACAAATTTTACTCGATATTGTACCCTGGAACTGCTCTATGCAGTATAGATGGTCGGATTTGACGATTTCGCTCTCACCTCCTATACACCGATTCAACGACAGAAATGCTTATTTTCTATGTTTGTATATTATACTAGGTGCAATTTTGCTTTGCATTACGTATTTTGTAACTGCCTCTATTCGATAATACACGCAGCAACTGCTCTATACAGTTAAAGCAGCCGGATATAATGATTTTCGTTTCTCCTCGTTTTTGAACGTTTCAGCTCGTGACAAGCTCAAAAACGAGGAGAAAACAAAATCTTCATTTTCGATGTATTTTTCTTATTCTAGGTGCAATTTCGCTTTGTATTACGAATTTATCAACAAATTTTACTCGACATTGCACCCTGGAACTGCTCTATGCAGTATAGATAGTCGGATTTGACGATTTCGCTCTCACCTCCTATACACCGATTCAACGACAGAAATGCTCATTTTCTATGTTTGTATATTATTCTAGGTGCAATTTTGCTTTGCATTACGTATTTCGTAACTGCCTCTATTCGATAATACACCCAGCAACTGCTCCATACAGTTAAAACAGCCGGATATAATGATTTTCGTTTCTCCTCGTTTTTGAACGTTTCAGCTCGTGAAAAGCTCAAAAACGAGGAGAAAACAAAATCTTCATTTTCGATGTATTTTTCCTATTCTAAGTGCAATTTCCCTTTGCATTACGAATTTATCAACAAATTCTACTCGATATTGCACCCTTGACCTACTCTATGCAGTATAGTTAGTCGGATTTGAAGATTTCGCTCTACCCTCCTATACACCGATTTAACGACAGAAATGCTCATTTTCTATGTTTGTATATTATTCTAGGTGCAATTTTGCTTTGCATTACGTATTTCGTAACTGCCTCTATTCGATAATGCACCCAGCAACTGCCCTATACAGTTAAAATAGCCGGATATAATGATTTCCGTTTCTCCTCGTTTTTGAACGTTTCAGCTCGTGAAAAGCTCAAAAATGAGGAGAAAACAAAATCTTCATTTTCGATGTATTTTTCCTATTCTAGGTGCAATTTCCCTTTGCATTACGAATTTATCAACAAATTCTACTCGATATTGCACCCTGGAACTGCTCTATGCAGTATAGATAGTCGGATTTGACGATTTCGCTCTCACCTCGTATACACCGATTTAACGACAGAAATGCTCATTTTCTATGTTTGTATATTATTCTAGGTGCAATTTTGCTTTGCATTACGTATTTCGTAACTGCCTCTATTCGATAATGCACCCAGCAACTGCCCTATACAGTTAAAATAGCCGGATATAATGATTTCCGTTTCTCCTCGTTTTTGAACGTTTCAGCTCGTGAAAAGCTCAAAAATGAGGAGAAAACAAAATCTTCATTTTCGATGTATTTTTCCTATTCTAGGTGCAATTTCCCTTTGCATTACGAATTTATCAACAAATTCTACTCGATATTGCACCCTGGAACTGCTCTATGCAGTATAGATAGTCGGATTTGACGATTTCGCTCTCACCTCCTATACATCGATTCAACGACAGAAATGCTCATTTTCTATGTTTGTATATTATTCTAGGTGCAATTTCCCTTTGCATTACGTATTTCTTAACTGATTCTATTCGATAATGCACCCAGTTACTGCTCTATACAGTTAAAACAGCTGGATATAATGATTTCCGTTTCTCCTCGTTTTTGAACGTTTCAGCTCGTGAAAAGCTCAAATACGAGGAGAAAACAAAATCTTCATTTTCGATGTATTTTTCTTATTCTAGGTGCAATTTCGCTTTGCATTACGAATTTATCAACAAATTCTACTCGATATTGCACCCTGGACCTACTCTATGCAGTATAGTTAGTCGGATTTGAAGATTTCGCTCTACCCTCCTATTCACCGATTCAACGACAGAAATGCTCATGTGAAACCGTTAAACAATGTATTGTAACATCTGACCATTTTAACTACATACATGACTGGGACAGTCCAGAACTGGTTTAGAGCATTCAAATTGTTCATATTTTAAGGCGAACTCATGGTTAGAAATCAATAAAACAAAGTACGAGCAGTACAGGTTCTGATAAGCATCTTAAACTGTTAAACCTAGTATCGCTACATCTAACCACTTTAATTGCATTCAGCATTGGAACTGTACACAACTGGTTCACGAACAATTTTCTTGGTGGTAATGGACGGTGAAATACTAGATAAAACACTTCAACTAGAAAATGAGCAATACAGGATCTGACACGCATGTGAAACCGTTAAACGTAGTATTGTTACATCTAACCACTTTAACTGCATACAGCATTGGAACAGTACACAACTGGTTCAGGAACAATTTCCTTTGTGGTAATGGACGGTGAAATACTAGATAAAACACTTCAACTAGAAAATGAGCAATATAGTATATGATACGCATGTGAAACCGTTAAACGTAGTATTGTTACATCTGACCATTTTAACTGCATACATGACTGGCACAGTCCAGAACTGGTTTAGAGCATTCAAATTGTTCAAACCATTTTGACTGCTTACAGCATTGGAACAGTAGACAACTGGTTCAGGAACAATTTCCTTAGTGGTAATGGACTGTGAATTATCAGATAAAACACTTCAACTAGAAAATGTGCAAAACAGTATCTGATACGCATGTGAATCCGTTAAACGTAGTATTGTTACATCTGACCATTTTAACTGCAGACATGACTGGTACAGTCCAGAACTGGTATAGAGCATTCAAATTGTTCATATTGCAAGGCGAACTCATGGTTAGAAATCAATAAAACAAAGTACGAGCAATACTGGTTCTGATAAGAATCTTAAACTGCTAAACCTAATATCGTTACATCTAACCATTTTAACTGCATACAGCATTGGAACAGTACACAACTGGTTCAGGAACAATTTTCTTGGTGGTAATGCACGGTGAAATACCAGATAAGAAACTTAAACTAGAAAATGAGCAATACAGGATCTGATACGCATGTGAAACCGTTAAACGTAGTATTGTTACATCTGACCATTTTAACTGCAGACATGACTGGTACAGTCCAGAACTGGTATAGAGCATTCAAATTGTTCATATTGCAAGGCGAACTCATGGTTAGAAATCAATAAAACAAAGTATGAGTAATACAGGTTCTGATAAGCATCTTAAACTGTTAAACGTAGTATCGTTACATCTAACAATTTTAACTGCATACAGCATTGGAATGGTACACAACTGGTTCAGGAACAATTTCCTTGGTGGTAATTGACGGTGAAATACCACATAAAAGACTTAAACTATAAAATGAGCAATACAGTATCTGATACGCATGTGAAACCGTTAAACGTAGTATTGTTACATCTGACCATTTTAACTGCATACATAACTGGTACAGTCCAGAACTGGTTAGAAGCAGTCTAACTGTTCATATTCAAGGCGAACTTAAGGTTAGAAATCAATAAAACAAGGTACGAGCAATACAGGTTCTGATAAGCATATTAAACTGTTAAACCTAGTATCGTTACAGCTAACAATTTTAACTGCATACAGCATTGGAACAGTACACAACTGGTTCAGGAACAATTTCCTTAGTGGTAATGGACGGTGAAATACTAGATAAAACACTTCTACTAGAAAATGAGCAATACAGTATCTGATACGCATGTGAAACCGTTAAACGTAGTATTGTTACATCTGACCATTTTAACTGCAGACATGACTGGTACAGTCCAGAACTGGTTAGAAGCAGTCTAACTGTTCATATTGCAAGGCGAAATCATGGTTAGAAATCAATAAAACAAAGTACGAGCAATACAGGTTCTGATAAGCATCTTAAACTGTTAAACCTAGTATCGTTACAGCTAACAATTTTAACTGCATACAGCATTGGAACAGTACACAACTGGTTCAGGAACAATTTCCTTAGTGGTAATGGACGGTGAAATACTAGATAAAACACTTCAACTAGAAAATGAGCAATACAGTATCTGATACGCATGTGAAACCGTTAAACGTAGTATTGTTACATCTGACCATTTTAACTGAAGACATGACTGGTACAGTCCAGAACTGGTATAGAGCATTCAAATTGTTCATATTGCAAGGCGAACTCATGGTTAGAAATCAATAAAACAAAGTATGAGTAATACAGGTTCTGATAAGCATCTTAAACTGTTAAACGTAGTATCGTTACATCTAACAATTTTAACTGCATACAGCATTGGAACAGTACACAACTGGTTCAGGAACAATTTCCTTGGTGGTAATGGACGGTGAAATACCAGATAAAACACTTAAACAGAAAATGAGCAATACAGTATCTGATACGCATGTGAAACCATTAAACGTAGTATTGTTACATCTGACCATTTTAACTGCATACATAACTGGTACAGTCCAGAACTGTTTAGAAGCAGTCTAACTGTTCATATTCAAGGCGAACTCAAGGTTAGAAATCAATAAAACAAGGTACGAGCAATACAGGTTCTGATAAGCATCTTAAACTGTTAAACCTAGTATCGTTACATTTAACCCTTTTAACTGCATACAGTATTGGAACAGTACACAACTGGTTCAGGAACAATTTCCTTGGTGGTAATTGAAGGTGAAATACTAGATAAAACACTTCTACTAGAAAATGAGCAATACAGTATCTGATACGCATGTGAAACCGTTAAACCGTAGTATTGTTACATCTGACCATTTTAACTGCCTTACATAACTGGTACAGGTCCAGAACTGGTTAGAAGCAGTTCCTAACTGTTCATATTGCAAGGCGAAGAAAACCATGGTTAGAAATCAATAAAAACCAGGTTACGAGCAATACAGGTTCTGATAAGCATCTTAAACTGTTAAACAGGTATCGTTACAGTGGTAACCGGTGAAATACCAGATAAAAAACTTAAACTAGAAATTGAGCAATACATATCTGATAGCAATGGTGACAGTACACAACTGGAACGTTCTAAGTATTGGTTTCCTTGTTCCATTTTAAATGCATACATAACTGGTACAGTCAGGAAGATCTGGATAAAAAACTTAAACTAGAAAATGAGCAATAAAGGATCTGATAAGGATGTGAAACCGTTAAACGTAGTATTGTTACATCTGACCATTTTAATTGCAGATATTACTTGTACAGTCCATAACTGGTACAGAGCATTCAATTAGTTCATATTGCAAGGCGAACTCATGGTTAGAAATCAATAAAACAAAGTACGAGCAATACAGGTTCTGATGAGCATCTTAAACTGTTAAATCTAGTATCGTTACAGCTAACAATTTTAACTGCATACAGCATTGGAACAGTACACAACTGGTTCAGGAACTATTTCCTTGGTGGTAATGGACGGTGAAATACTAGATAAAACACTTCAACTAGAAAATGAGCAATACAGTATCTGATACGCATGTCAAACCGTTAAACGTAGTATTGTTACATCTGACCATTTTAATTGCAGATATGACTGGTACAGTCCTGAACTGGTATAGAGCATTCAAATTGTTCATATTTCAAGGCGAACTCATGGTTAGAAATCAATAAACAAAGTGCGAGCCATACAGGTTCTGATAAGCATCTTAAACTGTTAAACCTAGTATCGTTACATCTAACCATTTTAACTGCATACAGCATTGGAACAGTACACAACTGGTTCAGGAACAATTTTCTTGGTGGTAATGGACGTTGAAATACTAGATAAAACACTTCAACTAGAAAATGAGCAATACAGGATCTGATACGCATGTGAAACCGTTAAACGTAGTAGTGTTTCATCTGACCATTTTAACTGCATACATGACTGGGAAAGTCCAGAACTGGTTTAGAGAATTCAATTTGTTCATATTGCAAGGCGAACTCATGGTTAGAAATCAATAAAACAAAGTGCGAGCCATACAGGTTCTGATAAGCATCTTAAACTGTTAAACCTAGTATCGTTACATCTAACCATTTTAACTGCATACAGCATTGGAACAGTACACAACTGGTTCAGGAATAATTTTCTTGGTGGTAATGGACGGTGAAATTCCAGATAAAAAACTAAAACTAGAAAATGAGCAATACAGGATCTGATAAGGATGTGAAACTGTTAAACGTAGTATTGTTACATCTGACCATTTTAACTGCATAAATGACTGGTACAGTCCAGAACTGGTTAGAAGCAGTCTAACTTTTCATATTGCAAGGCGAACTCATAGTTAGAAATCTATAATACAAAGTACGAGCAATACAGGTTCTGATAAGCATCTTAAACTGTTAAACCTACTATCGTTACATTTAACCCTTTTAACTGCATAAAGCATTGGAACAGTACACAACTGGTTCAGGAACAATTTCCTTGGTGGTAATGGCCGGTGAAATACTAGATAAAACACTTCAACTAGAAAATGAGCATTACAGTATCTGATACGCATGTGAATCCGTTAAACGTAGTATTGTTACATTTGACCATTTTAACTGCAGACATGACTGCCTCTATTCGATAATGAACCCAGCAACTGCTCTTTACAGTTAAAACAGCCGGATATAATGATTTCCGTTTCTCCTCGTTTTTGAACGTTTCAGCTCGTGAAAAGCTCAAAATCGCGGAGAAAAAAAAATCTTCATTTTTGATGTATTTTTCTTATTCTGCGTGCAATTTCGCTTTGTATTACGAATTTATCAACAAATTTTACTCGATATTGCACCCTGGAACTGCTGTATGCAGTATAGTTAGTCGGATTTGAAGATTTCGCTCTCACCTCGTATACACCGATTTAACGACAGAAATGCTCATTTTCTATGTTTGTATATTATTCTAGGTGCAATTTTGCTTTGCATTACGTATTTCGTAACTGCCTCTATTCGATAATGCACCCGGTAACTGCTCTATACAGTTAAAATAGCCGGATATAATGATTTTCGTTTCTCCTCGTTTTTGAACGTTTCAGCTCGTGAAAAGCTCAAAAAACGAGGAGAAAACAAAATCTTCATTTTCGATGTATTTTTCTTATTTTAGGTGCAATTTCGCTTTGCATTACGAATTTATCAACAAATTCTACTCGATATTGCACCCTGCAACTGCTCTATGCAGTATAGTTAGTCGGATTTGAAGATTTCGCTCTACCCTCCTATACACCGATTCAACGACAGAAATGCTCATTTTCTATGTTTGTATATTATTCTAGGTGCAATTTTGCTTTGCATTACGTATTTCGTAACTGCCGCTATTCGATAATACACACGGTAACTGCTCTATACAGTTAAAATAGCCGGATATAATGATTTTCGTTTCTCCTCGTTTTTGAACGTTTCAGCTCGTGAAAAGCTCAAAAAACGAGGAGAAAACAAAATCTTCATTCTCGATGTATTTTTCTAATTTTAGGTGCAATTTCGCTTTGCATTACGAATTTATCAACAAATTCTACTCGATATTGCACCCTGCAACTGCTCTATGCAGTATAGATAGTCGGATTTGACGATTTCGCTCTCACCTCCTATACAACGATTCAACGACAGAAATGCTCATTTTCTATGTTTGTATATTATTCTAGGTGCAATTTCGCTTTGTATTACGTATTTCTTAACTGCCTCTATTCGATAATGCACTCAGCAACTGCTCTATACAGTTAAAACAGCCGGATATAATGATTTTCGTTTCTCCTCGTTTTTGAACGTTTCAGCTCGTAAAAAGCTCAAATACGAGGAGAAAACCAAATCTTCATTTTCGATGTATTTTTCTTATTCTAGGTGCAATTTCGCTTTGCATTACGAATTTATCAACAAATTATACTCGATATTGCACCCTGGAACTGCTCTATGCAGTATAGTTAGTCGGATTTGAAGATTTCGCTCTACCCTCCTATACACCGATTTAACGACAGAAATGCTCATTTTCTATGTTTGTATATTATTCTAGGTGCAATTTCGCTTTGCATTACGAATATATCAACAAATATTACTCGATATTGCACCCTGGAACTGCTCTATGCAGTATAGATAGTCGGATTTGACGATTTCGCTCTCACCTCCTATACACCGATTCAACGACAGAAATGCTCATTTTCTATGTTTGTATATTATTCTAGGTGCAATTTTGCTTTGCATTACGTATTTCGTAACTGCCTCTATTCGATAATACACACAGCAACGGCTCTATACAGTTAAAACAGCCGGATATAATGATTTTCGTTTCTCCTCGTTTTTGAACGTTTCAGCTCGTGAAAAGCTCAAAAAACGAGGAGAAAACAAAATCTTCATTCTCGATGTATTTTTCTAATTTTAGGTGCAATTTCGCTTTGCATTTCGAATTTATCAACAAATTCTACTCGATATTGCAACATGGAACTGCTCTATGCAGTATAGATAGTCGGATTAGACGATTTCGCTCTCACCTCGTATACACCGATTTAACGACAGAAATGCTCATTTTCTATGTTTGTATATTATTCTAGGTACAATTTCGCTTTGCATTACGTATTTCTTAACTGCCTCTATTCGATAATGCACCCGGTAACTGCTCTATACAGTTAAAATAGCCGGATATAATGGTTTTCGTTTCTCCTCGTTTTTGAACGTTTCAGCTCGTGAAAAGCTCAAAAAACGAGGAGAAAACAAAATCTTCATTCTCGATGTATTTTTCTTATTTTAGGTGCCATTTCGCTTTGCATTACGAATTTATCAACAAATTCTACTCGATATTGCACCCTGCAACTGCTCTATGCAGTATAGATAGTCGGATTTGACGATTTCGCTCTCACCTCCTATACAACGATTCAACGACAGAAATGCTCATTTTCTATGTTTGTATATTATTCTAGGTGCAATTTTGCTTTGTATTACGTATATTGTAACTGCCTCTATTCGATAATACACCCAGCAACTGCTCTATACAGTTAAAATAGCCGGATATAACGATTTTCGTTTCTCCTCGTTTTTGAACGTTTCAGCTCGTGAAAAGCTCAAAAACGAGGAGAAAACAAAATCTTGATTTTCGATGTATTTTTCTTATTCTAGGTGCAATTTCGCTTTGTATTACGAATTTATCAACAAATTCTACTCGATATTGCACCCTGGAACTGCTCTATGCAGTATAGATAGTCGGATTTGACGATTTCGCTCTCAACTCCTATACAACGATTCAACGACAGAAATGCTCATTTTCTATGTTTGTATATTATTCTAGGTACAATTTCGCTTTGCATTACGTATTTCTTAACTGCCTCTATTCGATAATGCACCCGGTAACTGCTCTATACAGTTAAAATAGCCGGATATAATGATTTTCGTTTCTCCTCGTTTTTGAACGTTTCAGCTCGTGAAAAGCTCAAAAACGAGGAGAAAACAAAATCTTCATTTTCGATGTATTTTTCTTATTTTAGGTGCAATTTCGCTTTGCATTACGAATTTATCAACAAATTCTACTCGATATTGCACCCTGCAACTGCTCTATGCAGTATAGTTAGTCGGATTTGAAGATTTCGCTCTACCCTCCTATACACCGATTCAACGACAGAAATGCTCATTTTCTATGTTTGTATATTATTCTAGGTGCAATTTCGCTATGCATTACGAATATATCAACAAATTCTACGCGATATTGCACCCTGGAACTGCTTTATGCAGTATAGATAGTCGGATTTGACGATTTCGCTCTCACCTCCTATACACCGATTCAACGACAGAAATGCTCATTATCTATGTTTGCATATTATTCTAGGTGCAATTTTGCTTTGCATTACGTATTTCGTAACTGCCTCTATTCGATAATACACACAGCAACGGCTCTATACAGTTAAAACAGCCGGATATAATGATTTTCGTTTCTCCTCGTTTTTGAACGTTTCAGCTCGTGAAAAGCTCAAAAAACGAGGAGAAAACAAAATCTTCATTTTCGATGTATTTTTCTTATTTTAGGTGCAATTTCGCTTTGCATTACGAATTTATCAACAAATTCTACTCGATATTGCACCCTGCAACTGCTCTATGCAGTATAGATAGTCGGATTTGACGATTTCGCTCTCACCTCCTATACAACGATTCAACGACAGAAATGCTCATTTTCTATGTTTGTATATTATTCTAGGTACAATTTCGCTTTGCATTACGTATTTCTTAACTGCCTCTATTCGATAATGCACCCGGTAACTGCTCTATACAGTTAAAATAGCCGGATATAATGATTTTCGTTTCTCCTCGTTTTTGAACGTTTCAGCTCGTGAAAAGCTCAAAAAACGAGGAGAAAACAAAATCTTCATTTTCGATGTATTTTTCTTATTTTAGGTGCAATTTCGCTTTGCATTACGAATTTATCAACAAATTCTACTCGATATTGCACCCTGGAAACTGCTTTATGCAGTATAGATAGTCGGATTTGACGATTTCGCTCTCACCTCCTATACACCGAATCAACGACAGAAATGCTCATTTTCTATGTTTGTATATTATTCTAGGTGCAATTTCGCTTTGCATTACGTATTTCTTAACTGCCTCTATTCGATAATGCACCCAGGTAACTGCTCTATACAGTTAAAATAGCCGGATATAATGATTTTCGTTTCTCCTCGTTTTTGAACGTTTCAGCTCGTGAAAAGCTCAAAAACGAGGAGAAAACAAAATCTTCATTTTCGATGTATTTTTCTTATTCTAGGTGCAATTTCGCTTTGCATTACGAATTTATCAACAAATTCTACTCGATATTGCACCCTGGAACTGCTCTATGCAGTATAGATAGTCGGATTTGACGATTTCGCTCTCACCTCCTATACACCGATTCAACGACAGAAATGCTCATTTTCTATGTTTGTATATTATTCTAGGTGCAATTTCGCTTTGTATTACGTATTTCTTAACTGCCTCTATTCGATAATGCACCCAGCAACTGCTCTATACAGTTAAAACAGCCGGATATAATGATTTTCGTTTCTCCTCGTTTTTGAACGTTTCAGCTCGTGAAAAGCTCAAAAACGAGGAGAAAACAAAATCTTCATTTTCGATGTATTTTTCTTATTCTAGGTGCAATTTCGCTTTGCATTACGAATTTATCAACAAATTCTACTCGATATTGCACCCTGGAACTGCTCTATGCAGTATAGATAGTCGGATTTGACGATTTCGCTCTCACCTCGTATACACCGATTTAACGACAGAAATGCTCATTTTCTATGTTTGTATATTATTCTAGGTTCCATTTCGCTTTGCATTACGTATTTCTTAACTACCACTATTCGATAATGCACCCGGTAACTGCTCTATACAGTTAAAACAGCCGGATATAATGATTTCCGTTTCTCCTCGTTTTTGAACGTTTCAGCTCGTGAAAAGCTCAAAAACGAGGAGAAAACAAAATTTTCATTTTCGATGTATTTTCTTATTCAAGGTGCAATTTCGCTTTGTATTACGAATTTATCAACAAATTCTACTCGATATTGCACCCTGGAACTGCTCTATGCAGTATAGAATAGTCGGATTTGACGATTTCGCTCTCACCTCGTATACACCGATTAACGACAGAAATGCTCATTTTCTATGTTTGTATATTATTCTAGGTTCAATTTCGCTTTGCATTACGTATTTCTTAACTGCCTACTATTCGATAATGCACCCAGCAACTGCTCTATACAGTTAAAACAGCCGGATATAATGATTTTCCGTTTCTCCTCGTTTTTGAACGTTTCAGCTCGTGAAAAGCTCAAAAACGAGGAGAAAACAAAATCTTCATTTTCGATGTATTTTTCCTATTCTAGGTGCAATCTTCGCTTGTATTACGAATTTATCAACAAATTCTACTCGATATTGCACCCTGGAACTGCTCTATGCGGTCGGATTGCGATTTCGCTCTCACCTCGTATACACCGATTTAACGACAGAAATGCTCATTTTCTATGTTTGTATATTATTCTAGGTGCCAATTTCGCTTTGCATTACGTATTTCTTAACTGCCTCTATTCGATAATGCACCAGCTAACTGCTCTATACAGTTAAAACAGCCGGATATAATGATTTTCGTTTCTCCTCGTTTTTGAACGTTTCAGCTCGTGAAAAGCTCAAAAACGAGGAGAAAACAAAATCTTCATTTTCGATGTATTTTTCTTATTCTAGGTGCAATTCGCTTGTATTACGAATTTATCAACAAATTCTACTCGATATTGCACCCTGGAACTGCCTATGCAGTATAGATAGTCGGATTTGACGATTTCGCTCTCACCTCCTATACACCGAATTAACGACAGAAATGCTCATTTTCTATGTTTGTATATTATTCTAGGTGCAATTTCGCTTTGTATTACGTATTTCTTAACTGCCTCTATTCGATAATGCACCCAGCAACTGCTCTATACAGTTAAAACAGCCGGATATAATGATTTTCGTTTCTCCTCGTTTTTGAACGTTTCAGCTCGTGAAAAGCACAAAACGAGGAGAAAACAAAATCTTCATTTTCGATGTATTTTTCTTATTCTAGGTGCAATTTCGCTTTGCATTACGAATTTATCAACAAATTCTACGCGATATTGCACCCTGGAAACTTGCCTCTATGCAGTATAGATAGTTCGGATTTGACGATTTCGCTCTCACCTCCTATACACCGATTTTAACGACAGAAATGCTCATTTTCTATCTTTGTATATTATTTCTAGGCTGCATTTCGCTTTGCATTACGTATTTCTTAACCTGCCTCTATTCGATAATGCACACGGGTAACTGCTTATACAGTTTAAAACAGCCGGATATAATTGATTTCCGTTTCCTCCTCATTTTTGAACCGTTTCAGCTCGTGAACAAGCTCAAAAACGAGGAGGAGAAAACAAAATCTTCATTTTCGATGTATTTTTTCATATCTAGGTGCCAATTTCGCTTTGCATTACTGAATTTATCAATCAAATTCTTACTCGATATTGCCACCCTGGAACTTGCTTTCTATGCAGTATAGATAGTCGGATTTTGACGATTTCGCTCTCACCTCGTATACACCAGATTTTAACGACAGAAATGCTCATTTTCTATGTTTGTATATTATTCTAGGTGCAATTTCGCTTTGCATTACATATTTCTTAACTGCCTCTATTCGATAATGCACCCAGAAAACTGCTCTATACAGTTAAAACAGCCGGATATAATGAATTCCGTTTCTCCTCGTTTTTGAACGATTCAGCTCGTGAAAAGAAAAAAAACGAGGATAAAACAAAATCTTCATTTTCGATGTATTTTTCCTATTCTAGGTGCAACTTCGCATTGTATGACGAATTTATCAACAAATTCTACTCGATATTGCACCCTGGAACTGCTCTATGCAGTATAGATATTCGGATTTGACGATTTCGCTCTCACCTCGTATACACCGATTTAACGACAGAAATGCTCATTTTCTATGTTTGTATATTATTCTAGGTTCCATTTCGCTTTGTATTACGTATTTCTTAACTACCACTATTCGATAATGCACCCAGCAACTGCTCTATACAGTTAAAACAGCCGGATATAATGATTTTCCTTTCTCCTCGTTTTTGAACGTTTCAGCTCGTGAAAAGCTCAAAAACGAGGAGAAAACAAAATCTTCATTTTCGATGTAGTTTTCTTATTCTAGGTGCAACTTCGCATTGTATGACGAATTTATCAACAAATTCTACTCGATATTGCACCCTGGAACTGCTCTATGCAGTATAGATATTCGGATTTGACGATTTCGCTCTCACCTCGTATACACCGATTTAACGACAGAAATGCTCATTTTCTATGTTTGTATATTATTCTAGGTTCCATTTCGCTTTGTATTACGTATTTCTTAACTACCACTATTCGATAATGCACCCAGCAACTGCTCTATACAGTTAAAACAGCCGGATATAATGATTTTCGTTTCTCCTCGTTTTTGAACGTTTCAGCTCGTGAAAAGCTCAAAAACGAGGAGAAAACAAAATCTTCATTTTCGATGTATTTTTCATATTCTAGGTGCAACTTCGCATTGTATGACGAATTTATCAACAAATTCTACTCGATTTTGCACCATGGAACTGCTCTATGCAGTATAGATATTCGGATTTGACGATTTCGCTCTCACCTCGTATACACCGATTTAACGACAGAAATGCTCATTTTCTATGTTTGTATATTATTCTAGGTTCCATTTCGCTTTGTATTACGTATTTCTTAACTACCACTATTCGATAATGCACCCAGCAACTGCTCTATAGAGTACTCCTATACAACGCCGACAGAAATGCTCATTTTCCTTTCTCCTCGTTTTTCTATGTTTGGATATTATCGTTAAAAGCTCACAAACGAGGAGAAAAAAAATCTTCATTCCATTCGATGTACAGTTTTCTTATTTCGCTTTGCATTACGTATTTCTTAACTACCTCTATTGCACCCAGCAACGCTCTATACATAATGCACCCAGCACCCGGATATAATGACTGCTCTATACAGTTAAAAAGCCGGATATAATGATTTTCGTTTCTCCTCACGTTTCAGCTCGCTCGTGAAAAACTCACAAACGAGGAGAAAAAAAAATCTTCATTTTCGAGGTATTTTTCTTATTCTAGGTGCAACTTCGCATTGTATGACGAATTTATCAACAAATTCTACTCGATATTGCACCCTGGAACTGCTCTATGCAGTATAGATATTCGGATTTGACGATTTCGCTCTCACCTCGTATACACCGATTTAACGACAGAAATGCTCATTTTCTATGTTTGTATATTATTCTAGGTTCCATTTCGCTTTGTATTACGTATTTCTTAACTACCACTATTCGATAATGCACCCAGCAACTGCTCTATACAGTTAAAACAGCCGGATATAATGATTTCCGTTTCTCCTCGTTTTTGAACGTTTGAGCTCGTAAAAAGCATAAAAACGAGGAGAAAACAAAATCTTCATTTTCGATGTATTTTCCTTATTCTAGGTGCAATTTCGCTTTGTATTACGAATTTACCAACAAATTCTACTCGATGTTGCACCCTGGAACTGCTCTATGCAGTATAGATAGTCGGATTTGATGATTTCGCTGTCACCTCCTATACACCGATTCAACGACAGAAATGCTCATGTGAAACCGTTAAACAAAGTATTGTTACATCTGACCATTTTAACTGCATACATAACTGGGACAGTCCAGAACTGGTTTAGAGCATTCAAATTGTTCATATTTTAAGGCGAACTAATGGTTAGAAATCAATAAAAAAAGGTACAAGCAATAAAGTTTCTGATAAGTATCTTAAACTGTTAAACGTAGTATCGTTATATCTAACCATTTTAACTGCATACAGCATTGGAACAGTACACAACTGGTTCAGGAACAATTTCCTTGGTGGTAATGGACGGTGAAATACCAGATAAAAAACTTAAACTAGAAATTGAGCAATACAGGATCTGATACGCATGTGAAACCGTTAAACGTAGTATTGTTACATCTGACCATTTTAACTGCATACATGACTGGTACAGTCCAGAACTGGTTAGAAGCAGTCTAACTGTTCATATTGCAAGGCGAAAACATGGTTAGAAATCAATAAAACAAGGTACGAGCAATACAGGTTCTGATAAGCATCTTAAACTGTTAAACCTAGTATCGTTACATCTAACCATTTTAACTGTATACAGCAATGGAACAGTACACAACTGGTTCAGGAACAATTTCCTTGGTGGTAATGGACGATGAATTATCAGATAAAAAACTTAAACTAGAAAATGAGCAATAAAGGATCTGATAAGGATGTGAAACCGTTAAACGTAGTATTGTTACATCTGACCATTTTAATTGCAGATATTACTTGTACAGTCCATAACTGGTACAGAGCATTCAATTAGTTCATATTGCAAGGCGAACTCATGGTTAGAAATCAATAAAACAAAGTACGAGCAATACAGGTTCTGATGAGCATCTTAAACTGTTAAATCTAGTATCGTTACAGCTAACAATTTTAACTGCATACAGCATTGGAACAGTACACAACTGGTTCAGGAACTATTTCCTTGGTGGTAATGGACGGTGAAATACTAGATAAAACACTTCAACTAGAAAATGAGCAATACAGTATCTGATACGCATGTCAAACCGTTAAACGTAGTATTGTTACATCTGACCATTTTAATTGCAGATATGACTGGTACAGTCCTGAACTGGTATAGAGCATTCAAATTGTTCATATTTCAAGGCGAACTCATGGTTAGAAATCAATAAAACAAAGTGCGAGCCATACAGGTTCTGATAAGCATCTTAAACTGTTAAACCTAGTATCGTTACATCTAACCATTTTAACTGCATACAGCATTGGAACAGTACACAACTGGTTCAGGAACAATTTTCTTGGTGGTAATGGACGTTGAAATACTAGATAAAACACTTCAACTAGAAAATGAGCAATACAGGATCTGATACGCATGTGAAACCGTTAAACGTAGTAGTGTTTCATCTGACCATTTTAACTGCATACATGACTGGGAAAGTCCAGAACTGGTTTAGAGAATTCAATTTGTTCATATTGCAAGGCGAACTCATGGTTAGAAATCAATAAAACAAAGTGCGAGCCATACAGGTTCTGATAAGCATCTTAAACTGTTAAACCTAGTATCGTTACATCTAACCATTTTAACTGCATACAGCATTGGAACAGTACACAACTGGTTCAGGAATAATTTTCTTGGTGGTAATGGACGGTGAAATTCCAGATAAAAAACTAATACTAGAAAATGAGCAATACAGGATCTGATAAGGATGTGAAACTGTTAAACGTAGTATTGTTACATCTGACCATTTTAACTGCAGACATGACTGGTACAGTCCAGAACTGGTATAGAGCATTCAAATTGTTCATATTCAAGGCGAACTCAAGGTTAGAAATCAATAAAACAAGGTACGAGCAATACAGGTTCTGATAAGCATCTTAAACTGTTAAACCTAGTATCGTTACATCTAACCATTTTAACTGCATACAGCATTGGAAGAGTACACAACTGGTTCAGGAACAATTTCGTTGGTGGTAATTGACGGTGAAATACTAGATAAAACACTTCAACTAGAAAATGAGCAATACAGTATCTGATACGCATGTGAAACCGTTAAATTAGTATTGTTACATCTGACAATTTGAACGTCATACATGATTGGTACAGTTCAGAACTGGTTAGAAGCAGTCTAACTGTTCATATTGCAAGGCGAAAACATGGTTAGAAATCAATAAAACAAGGTACGAGCAATACAGGTTCTGATAAGCATCTTAAACTGTTAAACCTAGTATCGTTACATCTAACCATTTTAACTGTATACAGCATTGGAACAGTACACAACTGGTTCAGGAACAATTTCCTTGGTGGTAATTGACGGTGAAATACTAGATAAAACACTTCTACTACAAAATGAGCAATACAGTATCTGATACGCATGTGAAACCGTTAAACGTAGTATTGTTACATGTGACCATTTTAACTGCATACATGACTGGTACAGTCCATAACTGGTACAGAGCATTCAAATAGTTCATATTGCAAGGCGAACTCATGGTTAGAAATCAATAAAACAAAGTACGAGCAATACAGGTTCTGATAAGCATCTTAAACTGTTAAACCTAGTATCGTTACATCTAACCATTTTAACTGCATACAGCATTGGAACAGTACACAACTGGTTCAGGAACAATTTTCTTGGTGGTAATGGACGTTGAAATACTAGATAAAACACTTCAACTAGAAAATGAGCAATACAGGATCTGATACGCATGTGAAACCGTTAAACGTAGTATTGTTACATATGACCATTTTAACTGCATACATGACTGGTACAGTCCAGAACTGGTTAGAAGCAGTCTAACTGTTCATATTGCAAGGCGAACTCATGGTTAGAAATCAATAATACAAAGTACGAGCAATACAGGTTCTGATAAGCATCTTAAACTGTTAAACCTAGTATCGTTACATTTAACCCTTTTAACTGCATAAAGCATTGGAACAGTACACAACTGGTTCAGGAACAATTTCCTTGGTGGTAATGGCCGGTGAAATACTAGATAAAACACTTCAACTAGAAAATGAGCATTACAGTATCTGATACGCATGTGAATCCGTTAAACGTAGTATTGTTACATTTGACCATTTTAACTGCAGACATGACTGGTACAGTCCAGAACTGGTATAGAGCATTCAAATTGTTCATATTCAAGGCGAACTCAAGGTTAGAAATCAATAAAACAAGGTACGAGCAATACAGGTTCTGATAAGCATCTTAAACTGTTAAACCTAGTATCGTTACATCTAACCATTTTAACTGCATACAGCATTGGAACAGTACACAACTGGTTCAGGAACAATTTCCTTGGTGGTAATTGACGGTGAAATACTAGATAAAACACTTCTACTAGAAAATGAGCAATACAGTATCTGATACGCATGTGAAACCGTTAAACGTAGTATTGTTACATCTGACCATTTTAACTGCATACATGACTGGTACAGTCCAGAACTGGTTAGAAGCAGTCTAACTGTTCATATTGCAAGGCGAAAACATGGTTAGAAATCAATAAAACAAGGTACGAGCAATACAGGTTCTGATAAGCATCTTAAACTGTTAAACCTAGTATCGTTACATCTAACCATTTTAACTGCATACAGCATTGGAACAGTACACAACTGGTTCAGGAACAATTTCCTTGGTGGTAATTGACGGTGAAATACTAGATAAAACACTTCTACTACAAAATGAGCAATACAGTATCTGATACGCATGTAAAACCGTTAAACGTAGTATTGTTACATGTGACCATTTTAACTGCATACATGACTGGTACAGTCCATAACTGGTACAGAGCATTCAAATAGTTCATATTGCAAGGCGAACTCATGGTTAGAAATCAATAAAACAAAGTACGAGCAATACAGGTTCTGATAAGCATCTTAAACTGTTAAACCTAGTATCGTTACATCTAACCATTTTAACTGCATACAGCATTGGAACAGTACACAACTGGTTCAGGAACAATTTCTTGGTGGTAATGGACGTTGAAATACTAGATAAAACACTTCAACTAGAAAATGAGCAATACAGGATCTGATACGCATGTGAAACCGTTAAACGTAGTAGTGTTTCATCTGACCATTTTAACTGCATACATGACTGGTACAGTCCAGAACTGGTTAGAGCATTCAAATTGTTCATATTGCAAGGCGAACTCATGGTTAGAAATCAATAAACAAGTACGAGCAATACAGGTTCTGATAAGCATCTTAAAACTGTTAAACCTAGTATCGTTACATCTAACCATTTTAACTGCATACAGCATTGGAACAGTACACAACTGGTTCAGGAACAATTTCCTTGGTGGTAATGGACGGTGAAATATCAGATAAAACACTTAAACAAGAAAATGAGCAATACAGGATCTGATAAGCATGTGAAACCGTTAAACGTAGTATTGTTACATCTGACCATTTGAACTGCATACATGACTGGTACAGTCCAGAACTGGTTAGAAGCAGTCTAACTGTTCATATTGCAAGGCGAACTCATAGGTTAGAAATCAATAAAACAAAGTACGAGCAATACAGGTTCTGATAAGCATCTTAAACTGTTAAACCTAGTATCGTTACATTTAACCCTTTTAACTGCATACAGCATTGGAACAGTACACAACTGGTTCAGGAACAATTTCCTTGGTGGTAATGGCCGGTGAAATACTAGATAAGACACTTCAACTAGAAAATGAGCATTACAGTATCTAATACGCATGTGAATCCGTTAAACGTAGTATTGTTACATTTGACCATTTTAACTGCAGACATGACTGGTACAGTCCAGAACTGGTATAGAGCATTCAAATTGTTCATATTGCAAGGCGAATTCATAGTTAGAAATCAATAATCAAAGTACGAGCAATACAGGTTCTGATAAGCATCTTAAACCGTTAAACCTAGTATCGTTATATCTAACCATTTTAAATGCATACAGCATTGGAACAGTACACAATTGGTTCAGGAACAATTTCCTTGGTGGTAATGGACTGTGAATTATCAGATAAAACACTTAAACTAGAAAATGAGCAATACAGGATCTGATACGCATGTGAAACCGTTAAACGTAGTATTGTTACATCTGACCATTTTAACTGCATACATAACTGGTACAGTCCAGAACTGGTTAGAAGCAGTCTAACTGTTCATATTCAAGGCGAACTCAAGGTTAGAAATCAATAAAACAAAGTACGAGCAATACAGGTTCTGATAAGCATCTTAAACTGTTAAACCTAGTATCGTTACATTTAACCCTTTTAACTGCATACAGCATTGGAACAGTACACAACTGGTTCAGGAACAATTTCCTTGGTGGTAATGGACGGTGAAATACTAGATAAAACACTTCAACTAGAAAATGAGCATTACAGTTATCTATACGCATGTGAATCCGTTAAACGTAGTATTGTTACATTTGACCATTTTAACTGCAGACATGACTGGTACAGTCCAGAACTGGTATAGAGCATTCAAATTGTTCATATTGCAAGGCGAATTCATAGTTAGAAATCAATAATCAAAGTACGAGCAATACAGGTTCTGATAAGCATCTTAAACCGTTAAACCTAGTATCGTTATATCTAACCATTTTAAATGCATACAGCATTGGAACAGTACACAATTGGTTCAGGAACAATTTCCTTGGTGGTAATGGACTGTGAATTATCAGATAAAACACTTAAACTAGAAAATGAGCAATACACTATCTGATACGCATGTGAAACCGTTACACGTAGTATTGTTACATCTGACCATATTAACTGCATACATAACTGGTACAGTCCAGATCTGGTTAGAAGCAGTCTAACTGTTCATATTCAAGGCGAACTAAAGGTTAGAAATCAATAAAACAAAGTACGAGCAATACAGGTTCTGATAAGCATCTTAAACTGTTAAACCTAGTATCGTTACATTTAACCATTTTAACTGCATACAGCATTGGAACAGTACACAACTGGTTCAGGAACAATTTCCTTGGTGGTAATGGCCGGTGAAATACTAGATAAAACACTTCAACTAGAAAATGAGCATTACAGTATCTGATACGCATGTGAATCCGTTAAACGTAGTATTGTTACATTTGACCATTTTAACTGCAGACATGACTGGTACAGTCCAGAACTGGTATAGAGCATTCAAAGTGTTCATATTGCAAGGCGAAATCATGGTTAATAATGAATAAAACAAAGTACGAGTAATACAGGTTCTGATAAGCATCTTAAACTGTTAAACCTAGTATCGTTACATTTAACCCTTTTAACTGCATACAGCATTTGAACAGTGCACAACTGGTTCAGGAACAATTTCCTTGGTGGTAATGGCCGGTGAAATACTAGATAAAACACTTCAACTAGAAAATGAGCATTACAGTATCTGCTACGCATGTGAATCCGTTAAACGTAGTATTGTTACATTTGACCATTTTAACTGCAGACATGACTGGTATAGTCCAGAACTGGTAAAGAGCATTCAAATTGTTCATATTCAAGGCGAACTCAAGGTTAGAAATCAATAAAACAAGGTACTAGCAATACAGGTTCTGATAAGCATCTTAAACTGTTAAACCTAGTATCGTTACATCTAACCATTTTAACTGCATACAGCATTGGAACAGTACACAACTGGTTCAGGAACAATTTCCTTGGTGGTAATGGACTGTGAAATTACTCAGATAAAACACTTAAACTAGAAAATGAGCAATACAGGATCTGATACGCATGTGAAACCGTTAAACGTAGTATTGTACATCTGACCATTTAACTGCATACATGACTGGTACAGTCCAGAACTGGTTAGAAGCAGTCTAACTGTTCAATTTCAAGGCGAACTCATGGTTAGAAATCAATAAAACAAAGTACGAGCAATACAGGTTCTGATAAGCATCTTAAACTGTTAAACCTAGTATCGTTACATTTAACCATTTTAACTGCATACAGCATTGGAACAGTACAGAACTGGTTCAGGAACAATTTCCTTGGTGGTAATGGCCGGTGAAATACTAGATAAGACACTTCAACTAGAAAATGAGCATTACAGTATCTAATACGCATGTGAATCCGTTAAACGTAGTATTGTTACATTTGACCATTTTAACTGCAGACATGACTGGTACAGTCCAGAACTGGTATAGAGCATTCAAATTGTTCATATTGCAAGGCGAATTCATAGTTAGAAATCAATAATACAAAGTACGAGCAATACAGGTACTGATAAGCATCTTAAACCGTTAAACCTAGTATCGTTATATCTAACCATTTTAAATGCATACAGCATTGGAACAGTACACAATTGGTTCAGGAACAATTTTCTTGGTGGTAATGGACTGTGAATTATCAGATAAAACACTTAAACTAGAAAATGAGCAATACAGGATCTGATACGCATGTGAAACAGTTAAACGTAGTATTGTTACATCTGACCATTTTAACTGCATACATAACTGGTACAGTCCAGAACTGGTTAGAAGCAGTCTAACTGTTCAAATTCAAGGCGAACTCAAGGTTAGAAATCAATAAAACAAAGTACGAGCAATACAGGTTCTGATAAGCATCTTAAACTGTTAAACCTAGTATCGTTACATTTAACCCTTTTAACTGCATACAGCATTGGAACAGTACACAACTGGTTCAGGAACAATTTCCTTGGTGGTAATGGCCGGTGAAATACTAGATAAGACACTTCAACTAGAAAATGAGCATTACAGTTTCTAATACGCATGTGAATCCGTTAAACGTAGTATTGTTACATTTGACCATTTTAACTGCAGACATGACTGGTACAGTCCAGAACTGGTATAGAGCATTCAAATTGTTCATATTGCAAGGCGAATTCATAGTTAGAAATCAATAATCAAAGTACGAGCAATACAGGTTCTGATAAGCATCTTAAACCGTTAAACCTAGTATCGTTATATCTAACCATTTTAAATGCATACAGCATTGGAACAGTACACAATTGGTTCAGGAACAATTTCCTTGGTGGTAATGGACTGTGAATTATCAGATAAAACACTTAAACTAGAAAATGAGCAATACAGGATCTGATACGCATGTGAAACCGTTAAACGTAGTATTGTTACATCTGACCATTTTAACTGCATACATAACTGGTACAGTCCAGAACTGGTTAGAAGCAGTCTAACTGTTCATATTCAATGCGAACTCAAGGTTAGAAATCAATAAAACAAAGTACGAGCAATACAGGTTCTGATAAGCATCTTAAACTGTTAAACCTAGTATCGTTACATTTAACCCTTTTAACTGCATACAGCATTGGAACAGTACACAACTGGTTCAGGAACAATTTCCTTGGTGATAATTGGACGGTGAAATACTAGATAAAACACTTCAACTAGAAAATGAGCATTACAGTATCTGATACGCATGTGAATCCGTTAAACGTAGTATTGTTACATTTGACCATTTTAACTGCAGACATGCCTGGTACAGTCCAGAACTGGTATAGAGCATTCAAATTGTTCATATTGCAAGGCGAACTCATGGTTAGAAATCAATAAAACAAAGTACGAGCAATACAGGTTCTGATAAGCATCTTAAACTGTTAAACCTAGTATCGTTACATCTAACCATTTTAACTGCATACAGCATTGGAACAGTACACAACTGGTTCAGGAACAATTTCCTTGGTGGTAATGGACGGTGAAATACTCAGATAAAACACTTAAACTAGAAAATGAGCAATACAGGATCTGATACGCATGTGAACCGTTAAACGTAGTATTGTTACATCTGACCATTTTAACTGCATACATGACTGGTACAGTCCAGAACTGGTTAGAAGCAGTCTAACTGTTCATATTGCAAGGCGAACTCATAGGTTAGAAATCAATAAAACAAAGTACGAGCAATACAGGTTCTGATAAGCATCTTAAACTGTTAAACCTAGTATCGTTACATTTAACCCTTTTAACTGCATACAGCATTGGAACAGTGCACAACTGGTTCAGGAACAATTTCCTTGGTGGTAATGGCCGGTGAAATACTAGATAAAACACTTCAACTAGAAAATGAGCATTACAGTATCTGCTACGCATGTGAATCCGTTAAACGTAGTATTGTTACATTTGACCATTTTAACTGCAGACATGACTGGTATAGTCCAGAACTGGTAAAGAGCATTCAAATTGTTCATATTCAAGGCGAACTCAAGGTTAGAAATCAATAAAACAAGGTACTAGCAATACAGGTTCTGATAAGCATCTTAAACTGTTAAACCTAGTATCGTTACATCTAAACATTTTAACTGCATACAGCATTGGAACCGTACACAACTGGTTCAGGAACAATTTCCTTGGTGGTAATTGACGGTGAAATACCAGATAAAAGACTTAAACTATAAAAGGAGCAATATAGGATCTGATACGCATGTGAAACCGTTAAACGTAGTAATATTACATCTGAACATTTGAACGGCATACATGATTGGTACAATCCAGAACTGGTTAGAAGCAGTCTAACTGCTAATATGCAGCAAGGCGAACTCATGGTTAGAAATCAATAAAACAATGTACGAGCAATACTGGTTCTGATAAGCATCTTAAACTGTTAAACCTAGTATCGTTACATTTAACCATTTTAACTGCATACAGCATTGGAACAGTACACAACTGGTTCAGGAACAATTTCCTTGGTGGTAATTGGCCGGTGAAATACTAGATAAAACACTTCAACTAGAAAATGAGCATTACAGTATCTGATACGCATGTGAATCCGTTAAACGTAGTATTGTTACATTTGACCATTTTAACTGCAGACATGACTGGTACAGTCCAGAACTGGTATAGAGCATTCAAAGTGTTCATATTGCAAGGCGAAATCATGGTTAATAATGAATAAAACAAAGTACGAGTAATACAGGTTCTGATAAGCATCTTAAACTGTTAAACCTAGTATCGTTACATTTAACCCTTTTAACTGCATACAGCATTGGAACAGTACACAACTGGTTCAGGAACAATTTCCTTGGTGGTATTGGCCGGTGAAATACTAGATAAAACACTTCAACTAGAAAATGAGCATTACAGTATCTGATACGCATGTGAATCCGTTAAACGTAGTATTGTTACATTTGACCATTTTAACTGCAGACATGACTGGTACAGTCCAGAACTGGTATAGAGCATTCAAAGTGTTCATATTGCAAGGCGAACTCAAGGTTAGAAATCAATAAAACAAAGTACGAGCAATACAGGTTCTAATAAGCATCTTAAACTGTTAAACCTAGTATCGTTACATCTAACCACTTTAACTGCATACAGCATTGGAACTGTACACAACTGGTTCTCGAACAACTTCCTTGGTGGTAATTGAAGGTGAAATACTAGATAAAACACTTCAACTAGAAAATGAGCAATACAGTATCTGATACGCATGTGAAACCGTTAAACGTAGTATTGTTACATCTGACCATTTTAACTGCAGACATGACTGGGAAAGTCCACAACTGGTTTAGAGAATTCAATTTGTTCATATTGCAAGGCGAACTCATGGTTAGAAATCAATAAAACAAAGTGCGAGCCATACAGGTTCTGATAAGCATCTTAAACTGTTAAACCTAGTATCGTTACATTTAACCCTTTTAACTGCATACAGCATTGGAACAGTACACAACTGGTTCAGGAACAATTTCCTTGGTGGTAATGGCCGGTGAAATACTAGATAAAACTCTTCAACTAGAAAATGAGCATTACAGTATCTGATACGCATGTGAATCCGTTAAACGTAGTATTGTTACATTTGACCATTTTAACTGCAGACATGACTGGTACAGTCCAGTACTGGTATAGAGCATTCAAAGTGTTCATATTGCAAGGCGAAATCATGGTTAGAAATCAAAATCCAAGGTACGAGCAATACAGGTTCGGATAATCATCTTAAATTGTTAAACCTAGTATCGTTACATCTAACCATTTTAACTGCATACAGCATTGGAACAGTACACAACTGGTTCCCTAACAGTTTTCTTGGTGGTAATGGACGGTGAAATACCAGATAAAACACTTAAACTAGAAAATGAGCTATACAGGATCTGATACGCATGTGAAACCGTTAAACGTAGTATTGTTACATCTGACCATTTTAACTGCAGACATGACTGGTACAGTCCAGAACTGGTATAGAGCATTTCAGCTCGTGAAAAGCACAAAAACGAGGAGAAAACAAAATCTTCTTTTTCGATGTATTTTTCTTATTCTAGGTGCAATTTCGCTTTGTATTACGAATTTATCAACAAATTCTACTCGATATTGCACCCTGGAACTGCTCTATGCAGTATAGATAGTCGGATTTGACGATTTCGCTCTCACCTCCTAACGCCGATTCAACGACAGAAATGCTCATTTTCTATGTTTTTATATTATTCTAGGTACAATTTGACTTTGCATTACGTATTTAATAACTGCCTCTATTCGCTAATGCACCCGGAAACTGCTCTATACAGTTAAAATAGCCGGCTATAATGATTTCCGTTTCTCCTCGTTTTTGAACGTTTCAGCTCGTGAAAAGCTCAAAAACGAGGAGAAAACAAAATCTTCATTTTCAATGTATTTTTCTTATTCTAGGTGCAATTTCGCTTTGTATTACGAATTTATCAACAAATTCTACTCGATATTGCACCCTGGAACTGCTCTATGCAGTATATATAGTCGGATTTGACGATTTCGCTCTCACCTCCTATACACCGATTCAATGACAGAAATGCTCATTTTCTATGTTTGTATATTATTCTAGGTACAATTTCGCTTTGCATTACGTATTTCTTAACTGCCTCTATTCGCTAATGCACCCAGAAACTTCTCTATACAGTTAAAACGGCCGGCTATAATGATTTTCGTTTCTCCTCGTTTTTGAACGTTTCAGCTCGTGAAAAGCTCAAAAACGAGGAGAAAACAAAATCTTCATTTTCGATGTATTTTTCTTATTCTAGGTGCAATTTTGCTTTGTATTACGAATTTATCAACAAATTCTACTCGATATTGCACCCTGGAACTGCTCTATGCAGTATAGATAGTCGGATTTGACGATTTCGCTCTCACCTCCTATACACCGATCTAACGACAGAAATGCTCATTTTCTATGTTTGTATATTATTCTAGGTGCAATTTCGCTTTGCATTACGTATTTCTTAACTGCCTCTATTCGATAATGCACCCAGCAACTGCTCCATACAGTTAAAACAGCCGGATTTAATGATTTTAGTTCCTCCTCGTTTTTGAACGTTTCAGCTCGTTAAAAGCACAAAAAAGAGGAGAAAAGAAAATCTTCATTTTCGATGTATTTTTCTTATTCTAGGTGAAATTTCGCTTTGTATTTTGAATTTATCAACAAATACTACTCGATATTGCACCGTGGAACTGCTCTATGCAGTATAGATAGTCGGATTTGACGATTTCTCTCTCACGTCGTATACACCGATTTAACGACAGAAATGCTCGTTTTCTATGTTTATATATTATTCTAGGTGCAATTTGGCTTTGCATTACGTATTTAATAACTGCCTCTATTCGACAATGCACCCGGTAACAGCACTATACAGTTAAAATAGCCGGATATAATGATTTTCGTTTCTCCTCGTTTTTGAACGTTTCAGCTCGTTAAAAGCTCAAAAACGAGGAGAAAACAAAATCTTCATTTTCGATGTATTTTTCTTATTCTAGGTGAAATTTCGCTTTGCATTTTGAATTTATCAACAAATTCTACTCGATATTGCACCGTGGAACTGCTCTATGCAGTATAGATAGTCGGATTTGACGATTTCTCTCTCACCCCCTATACACCGATTCAACGACAGAAATGCTCATTTTCTATGTTTGTATATTATTCTAGGTGCAATTTCGCTTTGCATTACGTATTTAATAACTGCCTCAATTCGACAATGCACCCGGTAACTGCACTATACAGTTAAAATAGCCGGATATAATGATTTTCGTTTCTCCTCGTTTTTGAACGTTTCAGCTCGTGAAAAGCTCAAAAACGAGGAGAAAACAAAATCTTCATTTTCGATGTATTTTTCTTATTCTAGGTGAAATTTTGCTTTGCATTTTGAATTTATCAACAAATTCTACTCGAGATTGCACCGTGGAACTGCTCTATGCAGTATAGATAGTCGGATTTGACGATTTCTCTCTCACCTCCTATACACCGATTCAACGACAGAAATGCTCATTTTCTATGTTTGTATATTATTCTAGGTGCAATTTCGCTTTGCATTACGTATTGAATAACTGCCTCTATTCCACAATGCACCCGGTAACAGCACTATACTGTTAAAATAGCCGGATATAATGATTTTCGTTTCTCCTCGTTTTTGAACGTTTCAGCTCGTTAAAAGCTCAAAAACGAGGAGAAAACAAAATCTTCATTTTCGATGTATTTTTCTTATTCTAGGTGCAATTTCGTTATGCATTACGAATTTATCAACAAATTCTACTCGATATTGCACCGTGGAACTGCTTTATGCAGTATAGATAGTCGGATTTGACGATTTCTCTCTCACCTCCTATACACCGATTCAACGACAGAAATGCTCATTTTCTATGTTTGTATATTATTCTAGGTGCAATTTCGCTTTGCATTACGTATTTAATAACTGCCTCTATTCCACAATGCACCCGGTAACTGCACTTTACAGTTAAAATAGCCGGATATAATGATTTCCGTTTCTCCTCATTTTTGAACGTTTCAGCTCGTGAAAAGCTCAAAAACGAGGAGAAAACAAAATCTTCATTTTCGATGTATTTTTCTTATTCTAGGTGCAATTTCGCGTTGTATTACGAATTCATCAACAAATGCTACTCGATATTGCACCCTGGAACTGCTCTATGCAGTATAGATAGTCGGATTTGATGATTTCGCTCTCACCTCGTATACACCGATTCAACGACAGAAATGCTCATTTTCTATGTTTGTATATTATTCTAGGAGCTATTTCGCTTTGCATTACGTATTTCTTAACTACCTCTATTCGATAATGCACCCAGCAACTGCTTTTATACAGTGTGACGGGAAGTGCCCTTCTCCGACAGACACCTGCAGCTGAGACACGTAGAACTCAGCCTAATGCAGCGTTGTTTGCAGGAGAAGGGGAAACAGCCGTCAGGACAGCCGAGAGAAGCGCCGCAGCCAGCACGAGAGAGAGACGGAGCGCCGCGTGGAGCGCATCATGCCTCCGGTCTACGGGAGGCCCACTAACGCCGCCATGACACCAGGCCGCGCCACGTGGCGACGACTCCCGCGGTAGTAGCCCGGTGCGCAACGGGACGGCAGCGCAGCAAACGGCGAGCCCGCGCACTTAGGAACGAGCGCGTGTATGTGTGTGCGCACACCGGTAGAGTGAGAAAGCGAGAGAGAGAGAGAGAGAGAGTGAGAGAACGAAAGAATGGGAGAGTGGAGGCTATGTAGCCTACAGCCGATTACCAGCCGCTAGGAGAATGAAGTGGAGGCGACAAGCCGACTCCACAACGTTCTCTACAGCCGGGTGAAAGAGTAGGAGAACGTGAAAATAAGAATGTACGTCTACAATGTACACAGCCCTGCGAGGCTGTATAGCGATCAGTTGTATCTCGCGCCGATCTAGTCACGTGACTCCTAGTCAAGCGAGAGTGGGAGAGGGCCAGCGGGCCGGAAAAGCTGATACCGAACATCAGTTCGTGAATAGCCGTTAAGCATTAAAGACGTGAGTAGATAAGAGTCGTTAGTAAGCCTTTGAGCTATTAGCACGCGTGAGAACAAAGATAGAGAGTATATGTAGTGATTAGTAGTGCAGTTGTTCTAGTGAATAAGTTTATAAAATAACGTAAGTTTCAGCCGTAATTGCCAGCCGTAATATTGTTCGAGTCGAGCCGCGAATCATAGAGTGCGTGAGAAATAAGGGCGTGCGAACGAGAATATTTTGTTGACACGTGGTGTCGTGCGGCCAATGTGATTTAACAGTACGTTTCTAACGAATAAATAAAGGACTAATTGAACAGTTGATAAAGAGTGCGCGTATGTGATTTTATTATTCCTTTTCTGTGCCGGCCGAAACCCCACGGCCTTGAAGTAAGAACTCGTGCGAGCTAGGCGAGTTAACGGGTCGCGGCGTGGCGCCCATCATTATTACTATACAAATTTCGCCGCGTATTCCCCTAGCCGCTTTACGGGGTAGACACGGAGGTCTCGGGTGAGTCCCCCGGAATTCTGCCACGTCACAACAGTTAAAACAGCCGGATATAATGATTTTAGTTTCTCCTCGTTTTTGAGCTTTTCACGAGCTGAAACGTTCAAAAACGAGGAGAAAACATGTAAAAAATTTGAGCAATAAACTCTTTTGTCATTAAAATAGTTTTGGGTTTATTAAAATTGATGGTACAAAGTCACAGAATTATTCGCTGTTTTTACAGTTTCTATTATTTCGCGTCTATTCGAATTGTGTATCGCACTTATCTTGCTTTCTGTAGTGACGAGTTGTCGTTGTCTCGTTCGGCGTCTTCGATCTTCGAATTGTTCCTCGCGTGTGCGATGATTGCTTGCCAGGAGAAATCTGAATCGTTGGTCCAGCCTTCAGAGCGTGAGGTGACCGACAATACCCAGAACCGAGATCCTGTGGGTTTGGTCCTGGTCCCATCCAGGATTCTACCTGTCCAGAGGAGCTGCGTACTCGGTAGCTCCTCGGACCTATCAACTCTTAAACTCCCTAAACTCCCGGCCTTTTCACCTTAAGTACGACGCCTGCTCCCCCACTCCTATCGATTAATGTATTGGTCGCCGTGCGTTTATATCGAATAGTTCGATCCGTTACAAACAAAATCTTCATTTTCGATGTATTTTTCTTATTCTAGGTGCAATTTTGCTTTGTATTATGAATTTATCAACAAATTCTACTCGATATTGCACCCTGGAACTGCTCTATGCAGTATAGATAGTCGGATTTGACGATTTCTCTCTCACCTCCTATACACCGATTTAACGACAGAAATGCTCATTTTCTATGTTTGTATATTATTCTAGGTGCAATTTC
>JACCIA010000076.1:0-40504 GCA_018906985.1 Apocrypta bakeri | reverse complement strand
TGGAACAAAGAGAATATACTATTTTGTTTGCAAAATCAGGATCAATGATTTTATTAGCTAATCCTTCATATAAAACATTATATTGGTTAAATTTACAATTATCGGAAGGTAATGGGTTCCAAAAAGTATATCCTCCTTCCATATCTATGCAAGTACTATCTGCTAATGTGCAAACTATACCGGAACGTAAATGTAATCTATTGTTATTTAGATCAACACGAGCTTTATGATTTTGAACTAAAATTTTTATAGTACCGGTTACAAATACATTTTGCCATGATCCGTAAGGATCAGTGTAAGACGTTCCGGTACATGTGCCATCATTCGTGAGAGATCCAGCAAATGTCAGAGGATACGTTATTGTTTGGTTAACTTTAATTCCACTAATAATATGACTGTGATCGAACATAATGTTCCTGTTGAATATGCTTCTTGACATTGTTTACGACTAATATCGTAAATGTAATCGAGTTGTCCATTAAAAACTTCGGAATTATAAGATCTCCAACCACAATATTTTATGGTTCTTTTAATTTCTAATTTGCATTGAATAACATTAATATTTGAAAATTCACTAATTTGTAAAAGTTTGTATGTACTGTCGAGTTACATTTACGGTATTTTTAGGAATTTCGCACGGTTCTACATCTATTAAAGATAATGTAGTTATATTTAAAGATCGAGATCCACAATCATAACCTATAAAACCTGATACTGAATTTACTAACAAGAGAAGGAATAATAAATCCATCTGAAAGTAGAAAATGAATATTTTGTTATTCATCTTCCCAGTTTGCTATTTATATGAGAAATCCTGAGTCTATTTGCATGCACGATTTTTGAAGATTTTTTGAATTGAATTCGAATGTTGTTTTTGTTAATTACTTCCAAGATTTTATGCGGACCTGAGTAGTGATCACCGAATTTACCTGGTTTTGGACCTTTTAATAAAAATACAAAGTCGCCGACCTTGAAGTTTTGTTCATTAATTTTTTTGTCGTAATATTTTTTGTTTTATGTTTTGATTCTATTAAATTTCGTAAACGATTTTCCGTATTCCCGTTAATCGTATAACAAGATCTTTTATGTAACCGTTATATGTAGGTAAAAGGTCTCCTTCCCTAAGCGGGTCGCTTGATGGGAGTCTAGCAAGTTTTCCAAAAACTACCTCGTAAGGTGTGTGTTTTGTACTTTCTTGCACACATGTATTATAATTTAACATGCAGATATCAATCCAATTATCCCATTCACTATCTGTTGAAGTATACTGTTTAATAAATTCACCTAACGCGTGGTGAGATCTTTCAAGAGAGCCATTAGATTGAGGATGAAACGCGGTAGTTTTTATACGTTTAATTTTAAATCTTTTTGCAATTCTTTTTATTAAGTTACTAAGAAAATTACTACCTTGATCGGTTAAAATAATTCGCGGCGCGCCAAATGTGCATATAAATTTCTTAATAAAAGCATCGGCTATTGTTGAAGCTTGCGCGTTTTGTAATGGAACAGCTAAACAAAATTTAGAGAGTTGATCCTGCATTGTTAAAATATACTCATTCCCGTTTTGTGTTTTTGGTAAAGGACCTACTATATCCATCGCAATTTTATCAAATACAGTGCCTGGCGTATCTGTAATTAACATCGGCTGTTTTGTTTTTAATCGAACTAACTTTTTTAATTGACACTGAATACACTGTTGTATGCGCCTTTGTACATCTTGTTTAAGATTTTCCCAATAATAGTATTGACGAATTCTATTAAATGTTTTTGAAACACCTCTATGGCCTCCTATTGCTGAACTGTGCAATTCGTAAAAAATTTCGTCTCTATTTTTCGGCTCTACGTATTGTAAAGTTCCTTTACAAATAATAACTTTAATTTTTGAATTTATAAAAATCTCTTTAATTAAATTATATATTTTCGTCCATGCTATATTCTCTATGTATTCACTTTTGGCAATACTAAACTCTTTAATATTATTTTTGATCAATAATGTTTGCAATGAATTTAAGCAAGTTTTTATATTATTTTCAGTGATTAATTGTGAAACCGAATTTTCATCTTTTATGCATAACCCTAAATAATACTTATTTCCGCTACGTTTAAATGTATTTACTGAACCTAAAATTAAATTTTGTTTTTCCGAAATTTTATTATTTTTTATTAAACCTATTGCTCCTTTATCACACGGATTTCCATTAACATCGACAAAATAAACTATATTATCATGTCTAAAGTGTAAAATTTCTCTAGTCTCTATTATATTATTTATACACGTATTTACGTCTAAATCCACGTTTAATTGTTCATTTATTATAATTTCTTCGTTTGAACTAATATCGCTATCACTATTACTATCACTAAATGATTTGCTAACATTGTCAAAATCACGGGTTTTAATTCTCTCGCGTTTTTTATATTTAATTTTTGTTTTTCGAGGTCTATCGATATCTGATTCGATTTCACTATCGTTTGATTCGGCATAATTTATTTTATTTTTGTTACGTAGTTTCATTTTTTTCGAATTTTTAGTTATTATTTCTGGTTTATTATTTATTTGTTGTTGTTCTTTATTTTTCAATGTTAGTAATTTTTTCTGCTGTCTAGTTATAGCATTGATATTAGCATCAACGGGATTTCTTGATAATGCATCGGCATTCGAATTTAATTTTCCCGGTTTATAAATGATTTCATAATCATACTCGGATAGTTTAAATCTCCACTTTTGAACTCTAGTGTTCAAATCTGCTGTTTTGAACCAAACTAACGGCTGATGATCGGTATATATTTTTACTGGTCTACCGAAAATGTATAAACGAAACTGTTTAACACCGTGTAAGATCGCGAGAGCTTCTTTTTCGTATATTTCATAGTTAAGCTCTGGACCCCTTAAAACGCGTGATGTATATGCAATTGGTAAATCTTTCCCTACAGTACCTTGGCTTAATACACTACCTATAGCATAACCACTACTATCGGCGCATATATTAAAAGGTTTGTTAAAATCAGGGAATTGTAAAATCGGTGGATTGCACAAGGCTAGTTTTAAAATTTCAAACGCGTTGTTAGCTTTTTCTTCCCACTCAAAGGTTATTTTATCTTGTAATAATCTTGAAAGAGGTTTTGCTATTTTCGCGAAGTTTTGAATAAATCTGCGGTAATATCCCGCAAGACCTAAAAACTGTCTAACGTTTTTCCTATTTTTCGGAATTGGAAATTTTGAAACTGCTTCAATTTTTTTAGGATCGGGGCTAATTCCTTTTCCACTAATAATGTGTCCTAAATAATTAACCTTTTGTTTCATAAATTCACATTTGTCGATCTGTAATTTTAATTTAGCTTCGCGTAGTCGTTTCATCACTAAATCGAATTTTACGTTATGCTCTTCGATTGAATTACTTCCGATGATTAAGTCGTCAATGTAAATAAATATTCCTTTTATTCCCTGAAGACCGTAAAGAATATTGTCCATTAATCGTTGGAACGTTGCGGGAGCGTTGCGTAAACCAAATGGCATTCTAACATAGTGCCAATGTCCAAAAGGTGTTGTAAACGCAGTTTTGTGAGCATCTCGCGGATCCATGCGAATTTGGTGAAAGCCCGACGCCATATCGAGTACCGTATAGTACTTATAACCACCTAAGTAGTCAAAAATCGTAAGAATATTTGGCAACGGATATGCATCTGCTATTGTTTTTTCATTTAATTGTCGAAAATCAATTACTAATCTCCAACGCGGTTTTCCGTCAATTCCCGGTTTTTTCGGAACTATCCAAACTGGTGAGTTATGATCAGAGTCCGAAGGTACTATTATTCCCTGCTCTAAAAGTTCGTTAACTTGTCGATTGAGTTCGTCCCTTACTGAATAAGGTAAATTATATTGATGAGCATTAATCGGAATGTCATCAGTTGTACGGATTCTATGCATGACTAAATCTGTCGCGCCTAGTTGATCTCCTTTTAAAAAAAACACATCTTTATTATTTTGAATTAAAGTCGTAATCGATGATTTTGTTTCTTGATCTAGATGTTCTAAACGTAAATAATCTTCAACATCTTTACTGCTATTTGAAGAAATATTATTTGTAAAGACTTCTTTGTTTTTATTTGCATTTACATCGAACAAATATGTTTCTCTTGATGGAATACATTCATTTTTTATATTTAATTCGTCAAAAATTTGTTTTTGCGAAATAAAAAAGTGAAAGTTAAAGCCAATTCTCTCATTCTCATTTTGAGATATATCCTGAGTTTCAGAAATATCTGAGTCAACAAAATCAGACTCATTATCGTCATCATTCAACTCGTGGATATTTTTTAAACTATCTGAAAAAATGTCTGAATCTTCTGAATTTACTGAGCTACATAAATCGTTTTGCAAACTTGAATTATCGCTAAAATCTATTGAATCGTAAACTAAATTTTTTAAATGTAATTGTTTATTTTCAGAAATAAAGTGATCCTTATCAAAAATTAATTTAGTTTGAATGAATGAATTTATAAGTAATCCTTTTTCATAATCAATTAAAGATTCTGATTCTGTAAAATACGTTGAACCTAAAACTCCTTCACAAGGGATTGCAAAATCATCAGATACTACATGAAATTCACAACTATAACCTAAAATTTTAATCTCTGTAGTCCCTAAAGTTGAAATTAAATCGTTACCTACACCTCTCAAATAAGCCATTTTGTTGGTATCTATTACAACATGAGGTGGTAATAAACTTTTCTTAATTAAATTCGTTTCTGAACCTGTATCAATCATTAAAAAACCGTTGGTAAAATTATTAATAAATTTAATGTAAGGCAAACATTGAACACGCTTGTTATTAATTTTAATATTAGCTATACGTTTATTTTCAGCTATAAAACGCGGATTTTTATTTTGTTTAAAATTCATTTTTTTGTTATTAATTTCTACCGTTTCATTTTTATAATCGATTCTGGCTTTATTGTCTAAAAATATATTCGAACCTATAATTCCACTAAAAGGAATTGGAAAATTATTCGGAACTATCACGAAAGGAATAACTAAACCGAATAATTTCATATTAACTGTGCCTAAAGAAATTGTTTCGCTAGAACCAATACCATTTATAGAAATAATATTATCGCGTAATATAGGTACATCTTTATCTACTGAACATATTCTAATTATGGATATTTCGGAACCTGTGTCTAACATAAAACTAAGATTCATATTTAATTTCGGATTTAAAAAATTTACGAAAGGAATTAATTTACTCGGAAACATTAATTTAATGGTAGAATGTCGTACAGGATCTCGTCGATTGAGGTTGAAAGAGTGTTTGAGCGCTTCGAATTCAAATTCTGACCCTCCGACTTCGCGCTCGTTGTCGGGGGTATTTTCGAGTTTCCCGAATGTGTTTCTCTAAATTTTAACTTCCGGCATTCTTCGACATTGTGGCCTTTATTTTTACAATAACTACAAAACATGGTTTTATTATTTTTTAAAGCAGTGTTACAAGTAGCGGCGGTATGTCCAATCTTATCGCAAAGTTGACAGCTAAGTCGACTCCGTGAAGATATCGGATCTTCTCTTTTAATTTTATTTAAACTAAAACATTGGCTAGCTACGTGTCCAGATTTTTCGCAAATTTGACAACAATTGATTTTAATATTATTCATGCATTGTGCTGCTGAATGGCCTAGTTTATTGCAAATTTGGCAACTAATTCTTGATTTAAAACATTGCGAAGCCGTGTGACCTGATTTATTACAAATTTGGCAACTAGGCTTGTTTCTAAAGCAATTGATTGCTTGATGTCCACTTTTATTGCAAATTTGGCATTCTATTTTTCTTTCGTTTAACTTTTTATAACAAGAATCTACCGTATGACCCGTTTTATTACAATAATCGCATTTACCTTTTAAATTCAATACAAGTTCACATTCGGAAGCCTCATGTCCTTCTTCTTGGCACATTTGACAAACAAACGTAACTCGTTTTTTATATTTGAATTTTTCTTCAAAATTAGAATTGTCATTATCGCGTAACGATTTTCTAGCAATTATTACTTTTTCAATCGCGATCGCGTCCGCTATTAGTTTTTTTACATCGGTCGTAGCTTGTAACCGTTGTTCAATTTCTGGCCTCAAACCACTCTTAAAACACTCTACAACGTAGCTTTCAATTTGTGTTTTAAATGCGTCTTGATTTGTATCTGAATTCAATTCTAAAAATTTAGCATCTAATATTTTCCTTGAAATTTCTCTCAATCTGTTAACAAAAGTTATTACAGATTCATTTTCTTTTTGAAATTCCCTTCCTAACTCACCTAACAATTGCGTAACCGGTTTAAGAGGTGCATAAATGCTTTTTAAAAATGTGGCTAAATCTCGAACTCTATTAAATGATTCACCAGTTATGGCTCTACGCGCTTCTCCTGTTATTTGAATACGAATAAGTTTTAATAAGTTATTTTCTGCAGCGGGTTCTATCATTTGCAAAGCTTCACTACACCCATCTAAAAATTCTTGTAAAGTAATATTGTGACCATCGAATTCCGGTACTATTTTAATCGCGTCTTTTAACGATACTAATTGGTTATGTTGTAAACTAACAGTGACGGGTTGATTTTGATTAGCCATTTTTGGTAATTTAATATCCGGAACGGAGTCTATAGTTTTAGTTACGCGTTCTAAACGAACCGGGCTATGTTCTATTTTATTAAATTTTTGTACTTCTTGCCTAAGAGTTTTATTTTTACTAGTACTTGCGCGTGTTAGTCTTGGAGAATTGTTTTCACTCATGACATTCCCTTTTTTATATTTAAAATTTTATACCGAAAAATTTTGTTTTAATATACAATTTTATATTATTAAAGTAAGAAATTAGTTTAAAAGTTTTAATCTAGAGTAATTATTTCGATCTCATCTTTAGGTTCGGTTTTAATTTTTTTGTTTTTATATAATTTTTCATTATCAATACATTTCCAAGAAAGAAAATCTTGTATTTTGGAAATGTCCGTGTGGTCTTTTCCCGTTCTTTCCTTAATGGCGAGAAGAACACGTAATTTCGTTTTTAACGTTCTTCTAAAATAATACATGCGATTATCAATTACGATTTCGAATTTAAACCCTGGCCGTTTGGAATAAATTGCCTTAAGAGAAAGCGTTTTGCGCGATGAATTTTCAATTTTTAATAATGTAGTTAAACTTAGGAAAGCATTAGTAATGCCTGCGTGAATTTTCACAAAATCTAAATACTTTTCCTCAAGTACGCGTAGACGAGCACGAGTTTTAAAATTAACTCTACGTTTTTTACTAGCTTCGGTTTTTGACACTATAAATTTTTTTTAAAAGGGAGGGAGAAAAAAAAATTTTTTACGTTAATTACTTTTCAAAAATAGTATAAATTAATAAGAATAAAAAAAAAATCAGAGTATATAATTTAATAAAACATATAATATATATATATATATATATACGAAAGATCATTAGATCTGTAAAAAAAAATTTTTATTCGTAAATAGATCAATCAATAATATCAATCCCCCCGGGGCCTCCAATTTTATGTCACGTCCTAGACGGACTTGTGTGTATAAGGATGATGTATTTTTTTTAGCCACAATCTTTCGATTGTATAGCTAGGGATGCTTACGAATTAATATTATATGTTTCAATTTATAATTATATACGTTGGAAGGTTGGACATGGAAGTTTAGGAAATTTATGCAATTTTAAATAGAGAACTGTATAGATTCATATAGAAATCACTAGTCTTATTTTAATTACAAAAATAGGAAAATTTGGAGATTGATTCGTTTAGTTTCAGATATTACTATGAACATTCATATAGAAATCACTATAGTTTTCTCTGAGATGATAAACAAATGCAGAATATAGGAAATTTAGGAGGTTAGTTCATTCAATTTCAAAGATCACTACATACATTCATATAGAAATCACTATAGCTTTCTCTGAATATATAAATGAACAACGGAAAATAGAAAAGTTGGTAATGAATTTGGAGTTTTTTTTTTATATAAGAGTTCAAATTATTTACTCTGTTTTTTTTTAGTAAGAATTTAAGGTATTTTTAATTTAAAGTAAGAGAAATAATATACAAGATTATTTTTACTCACTCTTTGTTTCGTTGTTGACACCTTTTCTCGCTTGGTAACTTGTTAGATTTTTTTTTAGCAACTTGTTGGATTTCAAAATTTGGTAAAAGAACTTGTTGGATTTCAAAATTTAGTAAAGAACTTGTTGGATTTCAAAATTTAAAAAAGAACTTGTTGGATTTCAAGATTTAAAAAAGAACTTGTTGGATTTCAAAATTTAAAACTCTGGCTCTGGCTCGTTGGCTCTGGCTCTGGTTTTGTCAAACTTGAGACTGTGACTGAGTCTCCCTGAGTACGAGTCCGTATCCCAGTGCAAGTCCGTTTTCAGCGGGGGATGCAGGGCCTTTTAAAGGTTTTGACCGCGTAATTTCGTAGAAGAAAGGGGCTGGTATTTTGAGTCAGTTACCAATTAGAAAAAATGTCAACGCCTACATTTTCTTTGATTGGCTTAAGAAAAAAAGGAATGAGTACAAATTATTACAGACTAATATTATATAGTTTCTTAATAATAATTTAACAATTGCATTTATTATTAACAATTTTATGTCACTTAAAGAGCGAATTATATGAATCGAAACGCATATAATTTATAGCGAGTAAAATTATTAATAATTTACATTCAAATATTGTTTATAAGTAATTGTTAATCACTAAATTTAAAATTAATCTAAACAGTAAAATGATATAAACATAGCTTATTTAAATTTTGAAAGTTATTCTAAATATTATTATTTATAATTAATCTTATTTTGTATAACGGTATGTATAATAAAAGAATAATATATTGTTATATGCATAAAAATGTACACATAAAAATATTTTTATGGTTGTTATTGTATATAAAATTTGAAATATTTAGTTAAGAATTGAGTTAAATAAATTACGAATGTGGAACTCTCAGTTTTTAAAAACTAGTGGAAAGTTTCCCTTATTTTCTAACGGTACATTAACGGTTTTTTTAAGAAAATGCGCAGTACATTTAGTAGGCGGAGTTAGTTGTTAAAAGAAATTTAGTCTAGACAATTTTCGGCGAAAATCGGAAACGTAAATCTCCAATCTTCAATGTTCTGCTAAAAATCAATGCATCTACTTTGGTCGTTCTTGTAGTGCAGCTGAAGATGACCTAACGGTACATTCGTTGGTGTCCTGCTCATAACTTCAGGATTAGGTTAACAGACTGATGCGCAACGGGTGGTGGCTGGTAGTGAATCTTGTGCTTCCATTTTTTTAGTTTCCTGTCTCTTGTTTCTTTTAGATTTTTTTTGTGTAGAGTGATCATTGTCAGTAAGTGAAAGGTTTTCGGTATAGATGAGAAAAAGAGAAGAGAAGAGAAAAAAAAAAATTTTATCTCTTTTCTTAGATTTTCGCCGGACGTTACATTTAAAAGACGAGAAGACCCTATAGAATTTTATAAATTTTTTTATTAAGTTTACTAAATTTAATAAATTTAATATTTAATTTATTTGATTGGGGGGATCAAAAAATTTAATTAATTTTTTTAATAATTAAACAAAAATATTTGATTTATTATTTTTTTGTTTCCAAAATTTTTGAATTTAAATTAAATTACCTTAGGGATAACAGCGTTAAATTTTTTGAGAGTTCATATTGATAAAAATTTTTGCGACCTCGATGTTGAATTAAAATAAATTATTATTGTAGGGGATAATATAATTTAGTCTGTTCGACTATTAAAATTTTACATGATTTGAGTTTAGATCGGCGTGAGCCAGATCGGATTCTATCTTTAAATAAATATAATATTTTTGTACGAAAGGACTTAATATTAGTAATAATTATTATAAATTGAATTAATTTAATATAATTACTTTGGCAGAATAGTGCATTAAATTTAGAATTTAAATAATAAATTAATATTTAAGTAATAATTTTATCAATTTCTTTTATTTCTTTAGATTTAATAGTAATAGTTTTAATTTCTGTGGCATTTTTGACTTTATTAGAACGAAAAATTTTAGGATATATTCAATTACGAAAAGGACCAAATAAAGTTGGATTTATAGGTCTTTTGCAACCTTTTGCAGATGCTATTAAATTATTTAGAAAAGAAAATTTTATTATTTTAAAATCAAATTATTTATTTTACTTAATTAGTCCTTTATTTAGAATAATATTAATATTATTATTATGAAATAATTTACCTTTAATTTCTGAATTAATAAATAATAGATTTAATATAATAATAATTTTTTGTTTAATAAGTATAGGAGTTTATTCTTTAATAATTAGTGGTTGATCTTCTAATTCTCTTTATACTTTGATTGGTAGATTACGTAGAATTGCCCAAACTATTTCATATGAAGTTAGGATAATTTTATTAATAATAAGGATCTTATGTTTAGTAGAAAGATTTAATTTAATTAATTTAATAAATTTTCAAAAATTTTTATATTTTTTAATTTTTTTATTTCCTTTAAGAATAATTTTAATAGTTAGATTTTTGGCAGAACTTAATCGAACACCTTTTGATTTTGCAGAAGGTGAATCAGAATTAGTTTCTGGGTTTAATACAGAATATATAAGAGGAAGATTTGCAATAATTTTTATTGCAGAGTATGGAATAATTATATTTATAATATATATATTTAATTTAATATTTTTAGGAGGAGATTTATTTTCATTAAAATTTTATTTATATTATTTATTTTTATTATATTCAATTATTTGAATTCGAGGAACTTATCCTCGTTTTCGTTATGATAATTTAATAAATTTAACTTGACTTAGATATTTACCAATTAGATTAAATTATTTAATTATTATTATTAGAATTAAATGATTTTTGTTAATTTAAGTTAATAAAATTTAATATTTATATATATATATATATATATATATATATTAGTGTATTTTGCACCAAAATTTTTGAAGTTTTTAGAAATAAATTATTTATTATATATATATATATATATATATAAAATGAATATTATAAATATTTTAAATTAGGTCGAAACTAATTACTATTAATTAGTTTCATTTTAAAATTATTAGAAGATTTTACTTCTATCTTATGTTTTCAAGACATAAACTTTTAAAGCTTAATAATTATTTAAAATTTAAAGAATCAGTAATATTACAAATTTTTGGAGTAATAAAAAAATATAAAAAATAAATAATTGATGAAATTTGTCCAATTAACACATAGGGGTCTTCAACTGGTCGAGCTCCAATTCAAGTTAAAATAATAAATAAAAAAAAAAATAATCAAAATAAATTTTGATTAATAAAATAAAATTTAAATCCTTTTATTTTATAATTTATATTAAAAGGTAAAATTATTAAAATTAAAATTGATATTAATAAAGCAATTACACCCCCTAATTTATTAGGAATTGATCGTAAAATAGCATAAGCAAAAAGGAAATACCATTCTGGTTGAATATGAATTGGCGTAATTATTGAATTAGCAGGATTAAAATTTTCTGGATCAGATAAAATATAAGGATTTAATAAACAAATAATTAATAATGAAAAAATTAAAATAATAAATCCTAAAGAATCTTTAATTGAGTAATAAGGATTAAAAGGAATTTTATTTATATTTCTGTTTAAACCTATTGGATTAGTTGATCCAGTTTCATGTAAAAATACTAAATGAATAATAACAAGTATAAGAATAATAAAAGGTAAAATAAAATGGAATGAATAAAATCGATTTAAAGTAGCATTATTAACAGAAAATCCACCTCAAAGTCATAAAACAATTGTTTCTCCAATATAAGGAATAGCAGAAACTAAATTTGTAATAACTGTTGCCCCTCAAAATGATATTTGTCCTCATGGTAAAACATAACCTATAAAAGCTGTTCCTATTGTTACTAATAAAATAATTACACCTATTAACCAAGTTGTAATTAATACAAAGGAATTATAGTAAAGACCTCGACCAATATGAATAAATATACAAATAAAAAATATTGAAGCTCCATTTATATGGATTAATCGTAATAATCACCCATAATTTACATCTTGAACAATATGAATAACACTATGAAAAGCTACTAAAATATTAGGAGTATAATGTATTGATAAAAATAAACCTGAAATAATTTGAATAATTAGGCAAAGACCTAATAATGAGCCAAAATTTCATCAAATTGAAATATTTAAAGGAGTTGGTAAATTAATTAATGAATTATATAAAATATTTAATAATAAGTATTTTTTAAAAATTGATTTTTTCATTAATTAATTTTTCGAAGAGTTAATTTTTTATTAATAGTAATTTTTACAATTAATGTTAAACAAATTAATAAATAAATAATAGAAATAATAGTAGAATAATTTTTATTATATATATATATATATATATATATATTATTAATACTTAAAAAATCTCTAATTTTTATAATTGAATTAATTTCATTAAATAAATTATTTCATGGTAAAAAAAAATTTATTAAATTTAGATATAAAATTAAAAAAATAAAAAATAAAGAAAATTTTACTGGTAAAATTATTAAATTTATTCAATTTAAAGAAAATTTTATATTTCTTACAAATCTAGTAAAATATATAAAAATAATTATTATTCCCCCAATTATAATTAAAAATATAATATATGAAAATCAATGATTATTTCTAAATAAACTTATAGAAAATGAAGAAATAATAATTAAAATTATTAAAATTACTATTAATAATATTGGATGTCTATAAAATGAATGAGAAGGAATTATATTAATAAATAAATTAATTAAAAATAAAATTATTATAAAATAAATTTGGATTATAAAAATTGTTTTTATCATATTCAAAAAATAGTTTAATAAAAATATTAATTTTGGAGATTAATGATATAATATCTTATTATTTTTTTGATTAGTTATATATTTATATATATTTTTAATTTACAAAATTAATATTTTTCTTAAATTAATAACTAAAATTTATATTAATACTTATATTTTTTTATTAATATTTATTATATCAATTTTTATATTTATATATTATTATTCTCAATTATTAATAACATTAATTAGAATAGGAATTTTTAATATTAAGATTATTAATATTATTAAATAATTTATTAATCTTAAATGGTAGAGTTATTATAATTTTATACTTTTTAGTATTTGTTGTTTGTGAGAGGGTTCTTGGTTTAACTATTTTAATTATTTTAATTCGATCTTATGGAAATGATAGAATTAAATTAATAAATTTATTAATATGATAAAATTTATTTTATTTATTGTTTTTATAAAATTTAATATTATAATTTTAAATAAAAAAATTTTAATATTTATTAGAAGAATTTTATTAATATTAATTTCTTTAATTTTTATATTTTCTAGGAATTTTAGAATAGCCTGAATAATAATTTATAGATGAATAGGGGTAGATTTAATTAGATTTATTTTAATTTTATTAACTTTATGAATTATATCAATAATATTTTTAATTAGAATAAAATTTAATAATAAAAAATTATATAGTTTAATTTTATTAATTTTATTAATTTCATTAATTTTTAGATTTATATCAATAAATTATTTTATATTTTATTTATGATTTGAGATTAGTTTATTTCCTACCTTTTTATTAATTATAGGATGAGGTTATCAGCCAGAACGAATTAATGCTTCTATATTTATACTAATATATACTTTATTTGCTTCATTACCAATATTAATTATTATTATAAATTTATTTAAAAAATTAAATTCATTAAATTATTTAATTATTTTAAATAATTCTATTTTAATAAATTTATATAATTTATTATTTTATTGATATATAATTTTTGCATTTTTAGTTAAATTACCTTTATTTTTATTTCATATGTGACTTCCTAAAGCTCATGTAGAGGCCCCAGTAACAGGTTCTATAATTTTAGCTGGAATTATACTAAAATTAGGAGGTTATGGAATTATACGAAGAATAATAATTATAAAATTATATTCTGTTAAATATAATTATTTAGTAATAATTATTAGATTAATTGGAATAATATTATTGAGTTTGGTTTGTCTACGACAATTTGATATAAAATTGTTAGTCGCTTATTCTTCTGTTGTTCATATAGGAATAATATTAATAGGATTAATAAGAATAATATATTGAGGATTTTTAGGAGGTTTAATAATAATAGTAGCTCATGGAATTTGTTCTTCTGCAATATTCATATTAGTAAATATAGTCTATGAACGAACAAAGAGACGAAATATATTTATTAATAAAGGTTTAGTAAATTTATTTCCTTCATTATCACTTTGATGATTTATATTTTGTGCTTGTAATATATCTTCACCTGTTTCTTTAAATTTATTAAGAGAATTAATAATTATTTCAATTTTATTAAATTGATCATTTAATATTATTTATATTTTAATAATTAGTATATATATTAGGGCAATATATTCTTTATATTTATTTTCTTTTAGACAACATGGAAAATTTAGAAATTTATTATCAAAATTTAATAATATTAATTTATTAGAATATATAAATTTATTTTTTCATTGAATTCCTTTAAATTTATTAATTATAAAAATAGAATTATTTTTTTAATTTAAATAGTTTAAATAAAATATTGATTTGTGAAATCAAAGTTGGATTTAATCCTTTAGATAAAGATTATTTTATATTATTTAAGAGGATTTATAATATTTATTTTAAGATTATTTATATTTTTTATTAGATTAATTTTATTAATTAATAATTCTAGATATTTTATAGAATGAAATGTAATAATTTTAAATTCTGTAAATTTAAATTTTATTATATTAATTGATTGAATTAGAATCTTATTTATTTTTGTTATTTTATTAATTTCTTCAATAATTATATTATATTGTTGTGAATATATATCTCATGATAATTATAAAGATCGATTTTTTTATTTAGTTTTTTTATTTATTTTATCTATATTATTAATAATTATTAGACCTAATATAGTAAGAATTTTAATTGGGTGAGATGGATTGGGACTAATTTCTTATTGTTTAGTAATTTATTACCAAAATGTAAGAAGATTTAATTCAGGTATATTAACAATTTTATTAAATCGAATTGGAGATGTAATAATTTTATTATCAATTAGTATATTATTTATTAGGGGGTCATGAAATTTCACTAATTTAAATAAATCTAGAATAATTTTATTATTTTTAATTATTATTTCTGCTTTTACAAAAAGAGCACAATTTCCTTTTTCTTCTTGACTACCAGCAGCAATAGCTGCTCCTACTCCAGTTTCTTCATTAGTTCATTCTTCTACATTAGTTACAAGGGGAGTATATTTATTAATTCGATTTCATTATATAATTTTTACTAATGAAATTTTATTAAATTATATTATTATTACAGGTTTATTAACAATAATATTTGCTGGATTATCAGCTAATTTTGAATTTGATGTTAAAAAAATTATTGCTTATTCCACTCTTTCTCAATTAGGATTAATAATAATAATTTTTGGGTTTAAAAATTGAGAATTATCTTATTTTCATTTAGTAATTCATGCAATATTTAAATCAATAATATTTATATGTTCTGGAATTTTAATTCATAGAATATTAAATTATCAAGATATTCGTTATATAGGAGAAATAAAATTTTATAATCCAATAACTTTAAGAATATTATTAATTTCTAATTTATCACTTTGTGGAATACCATTTATATCAGGATTTTATTCAAAAGATCAAATTTTAGAAAATATATTTTTAATATTTAATAATTATTTAATTTATTTATTACTATTATTTAGAACAGGTTTAACTGTAGCATATTCAATTCGTATAATAATATATTTAATAAGTAATAAAATTTCTTTAGTTCCAATAAATTCTATTAAAGATTTTGAATTAATAAATTATCCAATAATAATTTTAATAATTTTATCTATTATTTTTGGGAGATGTTTAAATTGAATTTTGTTTAGAAATATTGAAGTAATTTTTTTATTATTTAGAGAAAAAATTTCAATTATTATTATTTGTTTTATTTCTTTATTTTTAGGAAAACTAAATTATAAAACAGTAAAAATTAGTTTATTTTATTTTTTAAAAACTTATTTTGGTAAAATATGATTTATATATAATTTTATTCCTTTAGTAATTATTAATCCTTTTATTATAAGAAAAAATTATAGAAATAATTTTGATAAAGGATGAAGAGAAATTTTTTTTAAATATTCTATTAATTTATTTTTAATTAATTTAAATAAATTTAATTGATTTAGTAATAATATTATATTTATAATATTAAGATTAAGTATATTTATATTATTAATTTTAATATTATTATATTTAAATAGTTTAATAAAAACATAATATTGAAGATATTAAGATAATTTATAAAATTTTTAAATAATTTATAAAATAATATATTTATTTTTATATTGAAAATATAATGTTTTTTTTAAACTATATAAATATGAAATTATGATTATTTTCTACAAATCATAAATATATTGGAATTTTATATTTTATTTTTGGAATATGGTCAGGTATTATTGGATTATCTTTAAGAATAATTATTCGATTAGAATTAGGAAATCCTGGTTCTTTAATTGGTAATGACCAAATTTATAATTCAATTGTTACAACTCATGCATTTATAATAATTTTTTTTTTTGTTATACCAGTAATAATAGGAGGATTTGGAAACTATTTAATTCCTATTTTAATAGGTGCTCCTGATATAGCATTTCCACGAATAAATAATATAAGATTTTGATTATTACCACCAAGATTAATATTATTAATTTCTAGGATATTCATTGGGACAGGAACAGGGACAGGATGAACTGTTTATCCACCTTTATCATCAAATTTATCACATAGAGGGCCTTCTGTAGATTTATCTATTTTTTCTTTACATATTGCTGGGGCTTCTTCAATTATAGGTTCAATTAATTTTATTACAACAATTTTAAATATAAAAATTAGAAAAATTGAAAATATTCCTTTACTTTCTTGATCAATTTTATTAACAGCTTTTTTATTATTATTATCATTACCAGTTTTAGCTGGTGCAATTACTATACTTTTATTTGACCGAAATTTAAATACTTCTTTTTTTGATCCGGCTGGGGATATATATATATATATATATATATATATATATTATATTATATATATTAAAATATTATTTATATATATTATAAAATAATATTTTTATTTTCTTAAAAAATATTATTTTATAATATATAATTTTATTTATTTATTAATATATATATATATATCCCGCTCTCGGATCTCTACGACCTGCTCACGGTCGCTCATGGGTACAAGATGTTGTACTCGAGCGACAAGACCGTGAGCACCGTAGCAGATTCCGTCCTGAGGAAGACCGTCTCGGAGAGGCTTAGAAAGCGGGCGTCGAACATCGATGTCGCCCGCTACCTCTCCGGTGATATGGACCTGCCCCGTTCGACCGGAAGAACATCATTCTGGTCGAAAGTCCGCAGCGCGACCCTGAGGCTGAACACCAAGCTTGGGTTGCGCTGGATCTGGTGTCGGGATGAGGAGTACCTGAAGATAGCCTGTGGGGATGTCAACGCCCCCAGGACCCTTGCCTCGCCGGAGACCAAAAAACAGCTGGTCTCGGCCCTGCGGAGCCGCATTAACATCTTTTACGCGGAGAGTCTCCTTGCCAAAAAAGACCAAGGCAAGGTCCTCGAAGCTACCAGGAAGAGTGGTTCTTCGAACCACTTCCTCCGTAACGGTAGCTTCACCCGCTTCTGCGACTGGCGATTTATCCATCGCGCCCGTCTCGACGTCCTCCCTCTCAACGCTTGTCAGCGTTGGCAAAGAGGGATGGACAAGAGATGTCGCAGATGCGGGGAGGGCCTAGAGACTCTCCCGCATGTCCTTGGACATTGCGGCCCGCACGCGGCGGCGAGGCAAAAGAGGCACAACAACATTCAAGATAGGCTGGTGAAAGCAGCTAGTAAATGTCCCGGAACCATCTCTGTCAATCACACCGTCCGGGGTGTCCACGGGCCTGATGCGGCTTTAAGACCTGACATCGTCGTTCGCGACGATGTCAACCGCCGCATCACCATCGTTGACGTTGCCGTTCCCTTCGAAAACCGCTATGCGGCCATCGAAGAGGCTCGCGAGGCCAAAATAGCCAAATATACATCCTTGGCTAGGCAACTCGCGAGCAACGGCTATAACGTCACGGTGGAGGCCTTCCTCGTGGGCGCCCTGGGCGCGTGGGACCCCCGCAATGAAAGGGTCCTGAGTCTCCTCAATGTCAGTCGCTACTACGCGACATTGATGAGGAGACTCATGGTCAGTGACACCATTAGATGGTCCCGGGACATCTACGTGGAACATGTCTCGGGGATTAGGCAGTACACATAAGGGGGCTCATCAACATCGGAAGCCCCCCATCGCTCCTATTGTATCGTCCGTACCCGTCCTTACTCTGAATTTTAAATAAATGTTGTCCTGTGAATTGTCCCGTCTCCTATCAGCGTAAGTGGGGCTTACTTTTAATTATGCTCCACTGTGTATTATTTGTTAAGTTTTTTATTAAGTTTTAATATTTTATATATATCTAATTTATTTATTTATTTTATTTATTTAATTTATTTTAATTTATTTTATTTATTTAATTTATTTATTATTTATTTAATTTATTTTAATTTATTTTATTTATTTAATTTATTTAACTTATTTTATTTATTTAATTTATTTTAACTTATTAAAACTTATTTATTTTATTATTATTAATTTATTTTATTATTATTAATTTATTTTATTGTTTTGTTTGTTCTTTTAAAATTTAAGCTGATAGGAACAGAGGTCAAAATCAGAAAATAAGCATGGCCAAGCAGGCCAAGCGCCGTGTTGTCACCCCGTTTTAGGGGTAGTTCCTTAAAAATTGCCTAAATTCCTCTGTTCTTATCAGCTTGATATCTGATACGGTCCTCATTGAGGACCCAGAATATCGAACTGATTTTTGGAAAATGGCGAGGTGTCCGGGGCTTGCTCCGACCTCTCCGCGAGTCGACCTTGCATTGCATTACCGCAAGGAACGGCTCACTTAAGTAATTCAAACATAATATATTCATTTTTAAAAATAATCATAATTTTTAAAAAAAATTATGGTACCTCAACCATAATTGTGGTACCTCAACCATAATTGGGTACCTCAACCATAATTGTGGTACCTCAACCATAATTGTGGTACCTCAACCATAATTGTGGTACCTTAATTTCCTCCCTATCAAAAATACCAAATGTGATAGGATCCGATGTCAAATAAGTTGTGCAAAATGCAGTTTGGGTCGTCTCGTTATGCCTAATTATATTCCCTAAAGTAAATGCCCACATCATGTCTTGAATTATCATAGTCATGGCAGGTATGCTAGTCAGGAGCTCCTTAGAATCTGGAAATATTTTTAGAAATTCGTTCATAAATGCTTGCCTCTCCACTGGAAGTTTGGAATCTGGGTTTTCTGAACATATACTCTCCCCGACATCTTCTAACAACATCTTGGAGATTTTGGCTTTGTCATGTTCAAGGTTATGATCTATGCTATATATCAGGAGGTGGACCAAGTAGAAATCTTCAATAAAAGATTTTCCGTATTCTATTACGCTTACCCGGCCGACCACCAGCCGGGGATCTCCCCCTCCTCTATCCGTCCTTGCTGACGGTAATGCACAGCAACCAGAGGGCAGGGATCCACAGCCGACAACTCCATCGCGAGATGCGGACGAGGCGCCGATTCCACCCGCCATGTCCACTCACAGCCCCGTAGAGGCTTCTCGGTCCGTATCAGATATCATATACGAACGGGGCATCAATCGCATCCTGAACTCCTCTCAGAGATCCTCTGTCGGAATCTCGAAGAACCATCGCTCGACGAAGAACCCTCAACGACTCTTCAGCTCCCTCAAGATTTTCTAGCCGGGGTCGTGACTCCTCATAGATGGCCTCCCCGATGGCTTTAGCATCTTCCATACCAACTCCTGCAGTTCTCGCCCAGTTCGCGTTCCACACGCCCATGTTGTGCACATGGGCTATAATGGCTCCAAAGATCGAGGCCAGAAATGGAGCTTCTTTTGGGGACAAGCCCCTGAAGTAAGCATGATCAATAATTCTAGACCAGTTATAGGCATGCTGCACATTCCCTTCCCTCAGCTGAGTTGTGAAGAAGCTGGCTATGGTAGCCCAATCAGCGGCGGTGACAGAGAAGTAGGTTTTTCCCATCAATTCGGTCCACCCTAATCCTGTGATCTCACAGGCCTGATCTAACATTTGAATCAGCCCAAGGCCGTTACGGGCTGTATGGGATCGCTTCTCGGCCTTTTTCGGCTTTGATCAAAGTGTAGTACTTACGGTGCAGTTTTACTTTGTATCTTCCTGTGTCGGGCATTTTATTTTTATCGCTACAAATTTTAAAGAAACGAAATTCCTTAGGCTTCGATCGCGCAACGAGGAACTGGAAAAAGAAGCAGACAACTTAAGAGATAAGCTCAACGAACTCGAGCAAAACAAAGCGGACTTAACAGCCCATTTACAACATGTCTTCCAAAAGAAATCCGAGGAAGCCGAGGAACTTCGAGAGAGACTCATTGCTTTGGATAAGCTGTGCAAAGAGGAAGAAAAAGCTTTCAAGAAAAGGGAAGAGTCTATGGAACACGAATTTAAAATGATGGAGAACAATCTTACCGCAGAAATTAAACTCGCTGGTGACTCATAATTTTTCACCGCCTCTTGACACCTTCTTACAGTTTAAACAAAGCTATATTTAAAATTCCACCACCGTTTTCAGCGGGGAAATTAAATGCCTTGGAAGATTTTCGTTTGGCTAGAATTGACTTGATGAGCAAATTCGAGGATCAAGAAAAACGAATGGCTGAGCAAGAAATTCGTCACAAAGAAAGTCTCTATGAAGCTGAAAAGAAACTTATCATCGGCAAAGCAAAGTAATATACTCACGCGTTAGCGGATACCTAGTAATTTATATATTTGTTTATTTACTAATTTTATTGTAATTTGCATACCTCAAGTATGCGCACGCTTCATCTTAGTATTCCGAATTAATCCATATGTCCATCTGGGCTTTGTGATATTGTACAGTCTTGAAAGAGTTTCTTTTAGTCTTTATATTTTTATTTTTATTCAAAGGATTTCTATTTAACGCACATAGTAAAGCAATTTTTATTCTTAAAATGTTTCTTCCTCAGTAGCGTCTTGCATCTTGGACTAAATGGAACACTTAAAAAACAAGCTTCCATAAAGTAGGCTTCAATTTATAAAATACATCTTAATAGAGCTGAATATTAAGCCTATCCTTTTCCAAGCTAATTCAACCGCTAATTCAACGGCATGCCCAATAACCGTGGAAATTCATGATAATCGTGGTTAATAACGTTACTTTTTTCAATATCGTCTGTAATAAATCGTAAGAATTTCCGATTTAAGGAGTCAATTAAATTAATTTGGTATAGCATATAATAGAAGAAAAAAATGATTAATTATTGTAATGGTAATATTTGTATAAATCGTAGGATGCAAGATGAGTTAGAAAAGCGCTTGACCGAGTTATCCGAAAGCTTTCGTTCGGCAACGAACCTCCGCCTCGCCGATGCGACTCAACGAGCTGTGCGCGAAAATGTTTCACTACACCAAGAACTTAACAACTTGTTAAATCAGTGTCGAGAACTCGACATTCGAACTCAGAACCACAAGGAAAACGAGCGCAATCTCAGGCTGCAAGCATCGCTTCGGGAGACTGAAGCACGCTTGACGCTTGACAAGGTTTTTTCATATTTCTATTCGTATACTTCTACCTTTACAAAGATATGCCTTCATTTTAACAAATATGCGTTGAAAGTTATTTTTACTTCGAGCCTTTGATTCTGACTTCTTTATCCATAATTATTTAATACGGATTTCATACTTAGTTCGTATAATTTATTAAATTCGACGAGATATTAGCAGTAAGATGATACACATCATCTTTTGATTTTTAATAATTTTTCTATTTATACGATCAAAAACCACTGCATTCATGCTCTATGAAAGAGTATTTATGCCAATTTCAACTCTACTGATCCATAAATTGATTTTGAATCTTTCGGAGAGTGAATTTTCAATAACTTACTATAAGTGCTCATCGAAGAGACTTAGATGCGAAACAAAGCTCAAATTAAAAATACATATGTAGATAGATTGAAATAAACCGACAGAGTAGAATTTTGAACGTCACTGTAAAATTTTCAAAGGATTGTGCGATAATGACCGATTTGTACTTCGACAGATAATAAAGCAGAATAGCTTGATCGAGCGTCTAGTTCAAGAGCACAATCGCATGAGCCGAGCGATCAACAAATCTCGTCGCGCAGAAGTGTACGCTCTTCGCAGTGAAAAAGCTCTAGAGGAAGCTCGTCGAAATTGCATGGAAGCTCGCGATCGAGTTAGGATTCTGGAACAAAACATCGAAACCAATCGAGGAACAAGACACCACTCGATGCAAGAAGCTCGTGACAACTGTCGCGAAATCGAGAGGCTCAGCCAGATATTGGCTGAAGCTAAAAAGGCTATTAGACAGACTCTGCGAGTGAGTACACGTATAATCCTTTGTTGTTGTAAGGGCCTATTTGTCGGTTTATTTGGAATAGAAATAATCTTGAAAAATGCATGCGGTACACCAAGCAGGTAACTTTCAACAAATTTAAAATCGATTTTTATACATACAATTGGCTGCCTCTAGTGAAGTCTGATTACCAGAGTCCAATGGATTTTCGAAATTTCGATTCGGCGACGAATATTGCGATAATTATACAACGTAAATTTTTCTGAGATTATTTCTGATCAGAATAACTTGTCAAAAAAGAAGTTAGAAAATGTAAAAAGGGATAATAACATGGGATCTCAATTATTTATTAACCAGAGATTTATTTGTACAGGTACAAACGGATCTAGAAGCTCAGGAAGGCGAAGAGGAAGAATGCTCTTCGTGTTTTCTCAATCTGAAAGAAAAGCTGCTTCATGCGCTCTTCGATATTCTGGCAAGCCATCAGGATGCTAATGATGCTGAAAATGAAACTGGGGTATGCATTAAACAAAAAATTGCATTCGTCTATACAACGTCGGTAAAGTGTCTCTAAATTTGATTCCTTTTTTATTTTCTCTGAATAGAAATATGCAATGGACACAGTATACGAATTCGGACGTCTGGGATTAATACCGAATTGCGGAAAAGCTGCAGCTACGACAAACAAAGGCGATATTCCAAACATCATTGCAAAAAGTGCAACTTATCAAAGAGATGAGGAAAATCCCGGCAGTGTCACTGATTGTTCGTGTGATTAGTCTTCAACGCATAGTGTTCAAGCTATTAATGACCAAAATTAGTACAACTAAAATAGAAAAAAAGCTAGAAATTTAATATTGTCGGTCGTTAATGGATTGATCCATGTTTTTTGTACTTTCTGATAAAATTTGCAATAAAAAAATTATCGAAGATCTTTACTAAGATAGTTCGCTATATCAGTTGATATATTAAACAAAATTTCACAGAATTCCTCGTATGCAAATATATATTGTACATATATTTATAGAATTGCATATACAGCACTAAAAAACAAAATAAAAACGTTCCGTTAGAAAGAAGTCGGTACCCTGCGACTTACTCATCTCGATGACGGCATCTGCCCTGACTTGCTTTTTGATCCTCGGCAGTTGAATAGCAAAAAAAGTATGATTATTCCTCGGCAGATACAAAGATTTTCGAGTGTGTGGTATCGGTATCGCTGATGTGCACTCGTTTGTTTATCGTTGAAAAATGCGGTAATCAGCGCTTTTATAGCTACAGAACGAAGGAGATTGACCGATGGATCATTACATTAATTAACAGAAATATTAACTCTATTGATCTTAATTAATTTTCTGCCATTAATGCAAAACTCCGGAAGAAAAACGTCAAGTCTCGATTTATCGTTATTAGAACGGCTTGTTGTCGAAACCGAAAATAAAACGTGGAGCCGATAAATTTTATTCCGTCCACTATTACCAATGAATAAGTTGACGTTTGTGACATAATAAGTTAAATCTTGGAAACACATGAATATTACACGTTTAGGATATGATTCGATATGCGTATTTCATAGTAATCGAGTAGCGGTCGAAACAAATTGATTCATATGACTATCGAACGATGAAGATTTTTATCGAACGCCGTATTTCCTGATTTACAAGTGTTTAGTCGTCGATTACCCTTTATATCTATTTTTTCGCGTTTATTGTGCGTTTGTATTAGAACCGAATAATTATAGTATAGTTTTATAGTAAGTGCCAAATTTATTTTTGCCTAGAAAACAAACAGTGGGTTTGCTTCTTAATTACTCGGTGATTAATGATGTTTTTTTGCTCATTTCTCCTTATGGTAAAAAGATGATTCACACGTGCAACGTTTACATGTGTAAATATATAGCCTTAATAAATGCAATTTATAGGTTTTTCTTGTCACATAATAATGTTCAACTTGTCGAAAAATATATTTTTAGAGAAAAATAATTAAACGTTCGATTAAAATCTAGAATATTGACCCGAATATTCTCTAGAAGAAGCTATCGAAAGAGGACTGCGGTGCTTAAGTCGACGATATTGCTTTTGGAAAATGATAAAAATGGTTGAATACAAAAAAAAATATACTTCACAGAATATAATTTCAAAATTGAAAGTATAATGCTTTAAATTTTTTCTCATACCGAGGGAAAAATATTAGTATTTTTTAAATGAACTGGCCAAAAAACAAATACTTTGAAAAGTGAATATTATTAAATCTTAGGTTAATTTGGCATAATGTCATTTTATTACAAATAATTAAAATATTTATAGCAATATTTTTAAGAAAAATATAAAAACCTTTGGCGTTATTCTTAAATTAGCCTGTTTAAGGATATTTGTAATAAGAAAAACGCAAGTTACTATAAGTTAGCCGGTTATGGAAATTTAGAAGATAGTCTTATAACGGTTAGTAAGTGTAAGGGTCAGCTCTAAGACATGCCGAAAGACGCCTGGCCATTGTACCACTAGCCTGCGCTCACAGTACGGTCGTCCAGACGCTAAGTCATGATTCGACCGCTAGGCGGCACCGGGCAAACTTTTCGTTTCCCAATATCAAAGTAGCTTACTAAACTGAATAAACGCCGCGTAAAAGAAAGCAACAGCATCGCTTCTCGGCCTTATAATTAAATAATCATAATTTTTAAAAAAAATTATGATTATTTTTATATCTCTGGGACATGTGGAACCTGAGTAACCACAGTCTGAGCTATCGAGCCTTCGCTCTCAGTAACCAATGGACTCGTCTTCATACGTGCGCAGTCAATTTCCTGTTGCACTGCATTCATTAGCGTAGCGATGTACGGAATGGTGTCATGCTCACTCTCAAATTCGAAGTCATCATTGAAGCAGGTTTGGGCCAAGCTATGATCACGGGGCTTGGTCACGCCGTTCAAGGGAAAACCCCTTACCTAGAGGGGCGTTTCACGGAGGACTCGATATAAATTCCACGGAGTCGCTCCTTCTCACTGAAAGCAGTGTACTTAGTTGCTATGTTTAGAGCAGCAACATTGCCATATTCGAAAGTTGAGTTTCGCGTGTCATGCCACGCATCAGGTACTCGTCTGTAATTCAAGAAGTCGTAGCATGAATAACTACGCAACTCTCGGTCCTGATTATCTGTAGTTGACTCTTTTCGAATACGATATCCGACAATACGGACGGCAACCGAGATTCGGTGTTCAAGTTGGTACGCTGAGGCCCCTCGGACTCCTCCTTCGCAATACCTTGCCATCCTGTTGAATGCACGAGGGGTGTGTTCCTTTTCTATGAAGCAGGTTTGGGCTATTGAGCCCTCTTTCGCCGCTATATCGAGCGAGTCGATAATCTTGACACCAAACGTCGATTTCACTCGACCAGCTAAGAATTGGAAGAGTGCTTCGTTAAGGGCGAATCTGGGCATATCAGCTGCAAACCCTTCATCGACGGTCAAACCAGACAGTTCTAATGCCTGACGTTGTTCGTTAGTTAGTTTAGTAGACCGTCCCCAGCCTAGTAAATTTGCAGTTGGGATAGCTCTTCTTTGTGGTGGAGCTGGGGGGATGGCTGCTTGTGGGATAACTTCTAGTACCTCTTCAACGTCCGGGCGGAGAGCTGGGTCGTCTCCTTCGTCTTGTAGCCCGTCGTCTTGGTCCTCAAGTTCTTCGTCTATCTCAAGATCAGCCTCAAAAGGGGCAGGTTGTAATTGAAGAGGCAGGTTCCAGATCTGATTCTGCCTCGGATCCTGAGTATAATGCAGGTCGTTGATCAGTCTGAGGGCTGCCACGCCTGGTGCTGGATACGATTCGTAAATCGAGTGATTTAAAGCTGTCACCTGGCCATAGAAGATCGCTTCTCGGCCTTTTTCGGCTTTGATCAAAGTGTAGTACTTACGGTGCAGTTTTACTTTGTATCTTCCTGTGTCGGCATAGCCGAGTGAGGAAGATTTCGGAGGAATCTGCGCTTTCCGTACGTTTAAGCGATGACCGATCAACCAGACTTAGGTGCGGTCGCTGAAGGAGAGAATGTCACCATTCTCCTTCCTCTCATTGAGGGACAACTCGTTTGTCCCATCTGCTCGAATGGTCGCTACAACGGAAAGACCAGGATCGAGAATCTTAATCGCCACATAAAAGAACATCATCCCAACACCGGCGTAGTATACCGGTGCTGGAGGTGCGGCTTCACTGCTCCGGAGGGAAAACGTTATCCCCGGAAGATAGTGACGGCGCACTGTGGAGATTGTGTTCCCGAGGTAGCGCCCACTCGACCAGATGGGCCGAACCGAGCGAACATCAGGCGTCAAATCGACGCACCGCCGGCAACCCCGGTGGAGCCTACGCTTACCCGGCCGACCACCAGCCGGGGATCTCCCCCTCCTCTATCCGTCCTTGCTGACGGTAATGCACAGCAACCAGAGGGCAGGGATCCACAGCCGACAACTCCATCGCGAGATGCGGACGAGGCAGCCGATTTCACCCGCCATGTCCACTCACAGCCCCGTAGAGGCTTCTGTTTCACGACCCCTTCAGGGTCCTTCACCACCACCATCACAGGCCGTAGAGGCCGACGCTATACCAGTGGATGAGCCATTGGTAGTCAACACCGTAGGACAAAGACCCCAGCATAACACCGCACGTAGCCGCCCGGTCTGCCGGAGTTCACCTGAACAAAGGCAGCTGGTGCGAGAGCTGTGTGAGATTGCCACTCCAGAGCAACTCGAGGAGTTAATCCCGAGAGTTGTAACATTCCTGGGCAGGCAAACTCCGGCTTCTAGCGTGCACGCTGGGGCTCCGAGAGCAGCGCAGAGAACAGCTCGCAGCGCGTCCAACAGAATACAGGAGGCTAAGAAACTCCAACGGCTCTACCGAGTTAATCGGAAGAGAGCAGTCCAGCAAGTCCTCGCAGGGTCTAACCAACCCTGTGAAATAAGTATAGCAACTGTAGAGGACCACTTCCAACAGCTGGCTGCTCATAGAGTCGGAGGAGCGGATTGGCCGAATGTGTTCCGTCAGGACGATCCGTCACCAGTGACAAATGAGGAGCTCTGTCGCCCGTTTACGGAGGCAGAAGTACTCAAGGCTCTGTGCAGACGTAACAACACTTCTCCAGGGCCAGACGGCATTACGTACCAAGACCTTCGTAAAGCCGATCCTGGTGCTCGGGTCCTTACCGCACTTTACAACGCGGTATGGCGTATCGAGACGGTTCCCTCGTGTTGGAATAATTCTAACACTATCTTGATTTTCAAGAAGGGGGATCCGGCCTCGATTGCGAATTGGCGTCCTATCTCCTTAGGGGATACTACGCCAAAGCTGTTCGCTGCGCTGCTCGCGGATCGCATCAAGGTGTGGGGGATGGCCAACGAGCGTTTCCATCCGGCTCAGAAAGGCTTCCTACAGTTCGACGGGTGCTTTGAGCACAATTTCGTCGTTCAGGAAGCCATTCATGATGCCAAAGCCCGGAAGAAGAACTTAGTTGTGGCCTGGTTAGACTTAACCAGTGCTTTCAACTCTGTTCCTCACTCTTCCATCATCCGGGCTCTCGAAGGCCATTCATTACCACCAAAGGCGAAGAACACCATCGCCGCCTTGTATGCCAACATGTCCACTACGGTGAAGACTGCTAATGGCTCCACGGCTCCCATCCGCATTCATTCGGGTGTCAGACAGGGATGTCCTCTCAGCCCCGACGTGTTTAACCTAACCCTGGAAGTCTTGCTTCGACGCATGACAGAGACGGGAGACGGTTACACGTTCGGTGGTAGGTCACATAACATCTTGGCCTACGCTGATGACATTGCTGTTCTGGCGGACTCCCCGGATGCAATGCGGCGGCTAATAACAGCAGCCGAAGAAGGAGCTGCTGCAGTGGGACTTTCTTTCAACCCCGCAAAGTGCGCTACGTTGCACATTAACAACGGGCGGGAGGTCTCACCAACGCAGTTCTCGATTCAGGGAGCCAGCATACCATCCTTATCCACTGAAGATGCCTACGAACATCTGGGCATACCCACCGGTTACCAGGTGAAACAAACCCCGATCAACACCTTACGGGAGTTAGTTTCCGACGCCCGGAGAATCGACACCTCACTCCTCGCTCCCTGGCAGAAGTTAGACGCGGTGGCGACTTTTTTGTTGCCCCGCCTCGACTTCATTATGCAAGGGGGTAGAGTTGAGAAAGGGTACCTTACCGAGGCAGACAAGATCATCAAGAGGCTGGCCAAGGGCTGGCTCAGTGTACCTCAGAGAGCTAGTGCGGAGTTGGTTTTCCTTCCCCCCCGTCAGGGAGGTGGAGGTTTACTCCCGCTAGCTGATCTGTACGACCTCCTCACTGTAGCGCACGCATTTAAGATCTTGCATGCAAAAGATTCTACAGTGAGTCGACTAGCGTACGATCTCCTGAGGGACACTGCCTCCAAGAGGTTAAAAAAGCGAGCAAACAACACCGACATCGCTCGCTACCTCTCGGGGGATCTCTTGATGCCTCGGTCTTTCGCCCCAACGTCATTCTGGGGCAGGGTACAGTCGGCAACCCGGAGAATTAACACCAAACTCCGGGTGCGATGGCTCTGGGAAGAGGAGGCTAAATTTAGCTTGGTAATCGGATCGGAGGAACATGTCGTCGCTGCAAACAACACCAGCCTGGCCACCACCACCTTGCGCCGCATGTTGGTCAGATATTATGAGGAGAGTCTACTTGCCAAACAAGATCAGGGCAAGGTTTACGAGGTCGTTGGAAAGAACAACGTTTCCAACCACTTCCTAAGATCAGGAAGAAATACTCGCTTCTGCGACTGGCGGTTTATACACCGCGCTCGCTTGAACGTCCTTCCTCTCAATGCCGCCAAACGGTGGCTGAGGGAGGCGGACAAGCGATGTCGTAGTTGCGGGTATGACCTCGAGACTCTCCCTCATGTCCTCTGCCACTGCGGAGTGCATGCTCAGGCACGGCAGCGACGACATAACAACATCGTGGAGCGTCTTGTGAAGGCCTTGAAATGTCCGGGAACCGTCGCGGTGGACCAGACCATTCAGGGTACCCACGGAGCAGCAGCGGCCTTAAGACCAGACATCGTTGTTCGCAACGAGTCCAGCCGCTGCGTCACCATTGTTGACGTGTGTGTCCCCTTCGAAAATCGCCGCGAGGCGTTCGATAGGGCTTGCCGCGAGAAGTTGGAGAAATACCAACCGATCGCAGACCAACTGGCAGCCCTGGGATACACCGTCAACATGGGGACCTTCATCGTGGGTGCACTGGGAGGTTGGGACCGCCGTAATGAGCGCTGCATGGGCCTCCTCATGATTTCCAGCAGATATGCGGGAATGATGAGGAGGTTCATGGTTAGCGACACCATCCGATGGTCCCGCGACATATACGTAGAACATGTCTCGGGGGTGAGACAGTACGCGACCCCACCAACAGACAGACCCTGAAATGGGTTTATATGTTTTGTGTTGTGCGGGAAGTCTCGCTTAATGTCATTTTGTGTGTAGCGTATGGGCATAAGGATGTCTCGTGTTTAATTTATTACTCTTATTCTAGTCATTTATGTTGTTTCGTATGATAAAAACAGAGGTCGCCCAAACCAAAATAAGCCTGGTCATAGCGAACCAAGCACCATGTTGTTAACCCCGTTTTAGGGGTAGTATATACTAATTAATAAATTCCTCTGTTCTTATCAGCTTGATATCTGATACGGTCCTCATTGAGGACCCAGAATATCGAACTGATTTTTGGAAAATGGCGAGGTGTCCGGGGCTTGCTCCGACCTCTCCGCGAGTCGACCTTGCATTGCATTACCGCAAGGAACGGCTCACTTAAGTAATTCAAACATAATATATTCATTTTTAAAAAGAATCATAATTTTTAAAAAAAATTATGGTACCTACCATAATTGTGGTATCAAAATAATTGGGTACCTAAACCATATTGTGGAGACCGCTCCATAACCATGGTATCGTTTCCTCCCATGTATGTCGTAAAACCATATATGGGGGGTACAAATGGTGACATACGTCAATTCGGTGCAATTACTCTACGTCTCGGTTATGCCTTTGTACGTTGGCTACACAAGGGGTCCTGAGAAAATGCCCGTTGGATTCATAAAGATGTGCGTTCCAGGTCTTGAATTATCATAAGCAATAGGTTCAGGTGAATCTAGTCGGAAGCGCCTCTATCGACCTGATTCCAATCTTTTTCGTTAGTAAGTGTTCGGTCATAGAGTATTGCTCTGCTTTCGCGTTCCACTGGGAAGATCAGACATCCGAGGTTGTAACGTCCCGTTGTTCCCCCTGTCTTCGAACAACGTCAAGTAATAAGGGTCCGTAGAAGGTAAGTGTTTCAGTGGTGATTTGTTTGGTCGTGCACTCAAAGCATGCCATCTGCCCTCCCCAACCGTAAAGGCGCTCAGGGGGCTAAAGAGGACTGCCATCAGAATACTCCTCCCACAAGCGAATACGATTTGCATCGCTTCTCGGCCTTATTGGCTTTGATCAAAGTGTAGATCATGTGCCGCTCAAGACTTGACATGCGCGAGGATTTCTCCTGTGTCGGCATAGCCGAGTGAGGAGGTCGCTCGTGCCTCTATCTCGTGTTGGGCATTGAATAAGTGTCCGAGGAGGTAAGTGTTTTGCGTGTGTATATTCTAGTCAGCACCGAAGCACCGACTCATGGCTTCGCCGCCTACCATCAAGGCGATCAGGGAGGAGGACTCCATCATTATCCTCCTTCCCCAGAGCGAAGACGAGACGATCAACTGCCCCCTCTGTGTGGGGTGCGGGGAGTATCGCGGGAAGACGCGGGTGGAGAATCTTGGCCGTCACGTCAAGGTTCACCACCCTGGTATGACCATCACTTACCGATGCTGGCAGTGCGGCTTCATGGCTCCCGAGGGTAAAGCTTATCCTCGGAAAGTCGTGACGCAACACTGCTCCAGCTGCGTCCCCAACATCTCTTCCGCCCCGTACAGCAGGGCGACGACGGAGAGGAGAGCCAACATCCGGCGAGAGCTGGGTGTTGCCGCACCCGTTCGGCGCTCGCGTCGCAACGCGGTTGCATCTCCTCCGGGCGGGCACAACATCGGCCCGGCACCGACACTTCTGGAGCCCCCCAGGGCACTCATAACCCCAGAAGTGGAGGCGCCGGGGGAGTCCTCGGACGACGATATTTTTCGTTCACCCGAGGGTTCCCCCCACCCAAGCCCGGAGAGGGCGACACTCCAGTTGGAGCCGTCCTCCTCGACGTCAGCAGTTTCTGCCAGGCCGTCACACAACAACTCGACGGCCCGGTCGTCAACCAACACCTCGACGACCAGCCCGGCCCACAACACCTTGGCCGGGCCCCCGACGCAGCCTACGACCACCCAGGCTGCCGGTCCAGCGACCGCCACCACAGCTGGACCCTCCACCGGCTCAGCGCCCACCACCACAGCTGAGCCCGCTGCCGCCTCGGCAAATTCCACCTTAGCCGAGGCCATCCCTCCGCCACAACATCTTGCGGACGCGGCTGGTCATGCCGCTACCACCACGACGGTCGAGCCACCGCCGCCTCCCGGTCGACTTCCCACTCGACGAACCCCGACGTCAGACCAACGACGTCTCATAGGGGTCCTCGAGCTGGTGACTAACCAGGAACAGCTGAACGAGGAATTACCTCAGATCATGCAGTTCCTGGCCCGATCGACCGAGAGACGGCCAGTCGCTCGACCGGTTCGGCCAGAATCGCGGCGAATAGTTGCGAATGCGCCGGCCCCCGACCGAATTCAGCAGGCCAAGTCTCTCCAGCGCCTCTACAGAACATCAAAGAAGCGGGCAGTCCAGAGGGTTCTGGCAGAGTCGAATACACTCTGTCAGATCCCCAAAGACACCATCCAAGCCCACTTTGTGGAGCTGGCTGCCCGCCGAGATGGCGAGAGACATTGGCCCAATGTTTTCGGGAGGGAAGAGCCCAGTGCAGTGAGCGACGAGGTCCTCTGTGCCCCTATCACTAGGGAGGAGGTATTTCGTCGGTTAAAGGGGAGGAGTAACACCTCTCCTGGACCCGACGGGATTACCTACAGGGACCTCGTCAAGGCCGATCCAGGGGCCCACCTGCTCACTGCGCTGTTCAACACCATATGGCGCATCGAGGCGACGCCCTCCTTGTGGGGAGAGTCAAATACGACCCTCATATACAAGAAGGGCGACGCCCTTAACATCAGCAACTGGAGGCCTATCTCCCTAGGGGATACGGTCCCCAAGTTATTCGCCGCGATCCTGGCCGACCGCGTGAAGAAATGGGCCGTGGCCAACAAGCGCTACAGTGCCTCCCAGAAAGGCTTCCTGGAGTACGAAGGCTGTTACGAGCATAACTTCGTACTACAGGAGGCCATCAGAGAGGCAACAAACGGTGATAAGGAGTTGGTGGTCGCCTGGCTAGATTTAGCCAGTGCGTTTACTTCGGTCCCCCACTCCTCTATCCACCGCGCGCTTGAGGGTCACGGCCTGCCTAGTAGAGCGAGAAACATCATCTCCTCGCTCTACAGCGGCATGACCACCCGCGTCCGCACCGCGGAGGGTTTCACCGACCCTATCCTCATCGAGTCGGGGGTCAGACAGGGTTGCCCGTTAAGCCCGGACGTGTTTAACCTTACCCTGGAAGTTGTACTCCGTACGATGCAACTTACAGGGGAAGGTTACACGATCGGAGGCGTACGCATTTCCAACTTGGCGTACGCTGACGACGTGGCAATCTTGGCTGACTCCCCGGCGGCGATGAGGAGACTGCTCATGGCAGCTGAACGGGGCGCTAGGTCTGTCGGCCTCTCCTTTAACCCTGCAAAATGCGCAACATTGCACATTGCAGGCAGAGAGGACGTCAGACCTACCGAGTTCTCCGTTCAGGGGTCGCCTGTCCGCGCCTTAGCTACTGGGGAAGCCTACGAACATCTAGGCATCCCCACAGGCTATCAGGTGAAGCAGAGTCCGACTAACACCATAAAGGACCTGCTTCAAGACACCAGATCCATTGATCAATCTCTGCTGGCTCCCTGGCAGAAGCTCGACGCCGTGGGCACCTTTTTGTTGCCCCGGCTAGACTTCATTATGCAAGGGGCCAGCATCGAGAAAGGACTGTTATCGGAGGCAGATCGTAACATCAAGCGAGCCGCTAAGAACTGGCTCGGTCTTCCTCAGAGGGCGAGTGCGGAGCTCGTATATCTCCCCCCATCTCAAGGAGGTGGCGGGTTGCTCCCACTCGGCGACCTCTACGACCTGCTCACGGTCGCTCATGGATACAAGATGTTGTATTCGAGCGACGAGACCGTGAGCGGCGTAGCTGAGTCCATCCTGAGGAAGACAGTCTCCAAGAGGTTACGTAAACGGGCGTCGAACATCGATGTCGCCCGTTACCTCTCTGGAGACCTTGATCTGCCCCCGTCGACCGGAAGAACATCTTTCTGGTCGAAAGTCCGCAGCGCGACCCTGAGAATTAAGATCAAACTCGGGTTGCGCTGGATCTGGTGTCCGGAGAACAACCACCTCCTGATAGCCTGTGGGGATCCCAACGCCCCCAGTATGCTTGTCTCGCCGCAGACCAAAAACCAGCTGGTCTCGAGATTGCGGAGCCGCATCAATAACATCTACGCGGAGAGTCTCCTTGCCAAGCAAGACCAAGGCAAGGTCTTCGAAGCTACCCGGAAGAGTGGTTCCTCGAACCACTTCCTCCGAAACGGTAGCTTCACCCGCTTCTGCGACTGGCGCTTCATCCATCGCGCCCGTCTCGACGTCCTCCCTCTCAATGCTTGTAAGCGTTGGCAAAGAGGGACGGACAAGAGATGTCGCAGATGCGGGGAAGGCCTTGAGACTCTCCCGCATGTCCTCGGACATTGCGGCCTGCACTCGGCGGCGAGACAAAGGCGACACAACAACGTCCAAGACAGGCTAGTGAAGGCAGCATCAAGATGCCCCGGGACCATCAACATCAACCAGACCGTCCAGGGAGTCCACGGGCCTGACGCGGCACTAAGACCCTGATATCGTCGTTCGCGACGATGTCAATCGCCGCGTCACCATCGTTGACGTCACCGTGCCCTTTGAGAACCGCCTAGCGGCTCTCAACACTGCCCGCGAGGCCAAGATAGCCAAATATTCATCTCTGGCTAGGCAACTCGCGGGCAAGGGGTACGACGTCACGGTGGAGGCCTTCATCGTGGGCGCCCTGGGCGCGTGGGACCCTCGAAATGAGCGGGTCCTGAGCCTCCTCAACATCAGTCGCTATTATGCGACGCTGATGAGGAGGCTCATGGTGAGCGACACCATCCGCTGGTCCCGGGACATATATGTGGAGCACGTGTCGGGCATTCGGCAGTACGATCAAGGGGGCCGCTAACACCTCTGGCCCCCCCTCAAGTCCGCTCCTTATTTTATTTTTAATTTTTTTATTTTTAATTTTAATTTATATGTTTGCACGTGTGATTTCTGTCCACGTGATACCTTTCCCAATCCCTTCCTATGTATACTTGTCCTAATTTATTTATCCTAGCATCCTTTGTGTCCTGTCCTTATCAGTCTTGTGATGGCTAGTGTTTGAGCCTTTTTATCAAACACTAGTCATTTGTGTATTATCTGTTCACGTATAGTCCTGTGCGTGAAGTCCTTTTGTTCTAAATTATTTTGTGCTGTACTGATAAGAACAGAGGTCGCTCCAAATAAAATAAACATGGCCAGCAGGCCAAGTGCCTTGTTTTTACCCCGTTTTAGGGGTAGTTATGTACTACGGTGCAGTAGTACTCTGTATCTTCCTGATGTCGGCATAGCCGAGTGAGGCAGATTTCGGCAGGAGTCTGCGCTTTCCGTACGTTTAAAAGCGATTGCACCGATCAAAACAGACTTAGGTGCGGTCCTGAAGGAGATTTCCTGTTGCAATGTCAGCGTAGCCGGAATGGTGTATTGCTCACTCTCAAATTCGAAGTCCATTAAATCCTCTCATTGAGGGACAACGGGTGAGAGCGTTTGTCCCATCTGCTCATGGCAAACCGGCTTCTTCTGGTCGAGCGGAGCAATATCCTACAACGGAAAAGTCGCCTGTCCTGAGTGTAATTGAAATCAGGATCGAGAATACATTAATCGCCATGGATAACATAAAAGAACATGTTCGGTCACACGGCCGAACCATCCCAATGCTGCCGTCTTCTGACCGGCTATAGTATACCGGTGCTGGAACCTCAGGTTTTGCGGCTTCATTCCCCAAGCCTTTAAGGTAATAGGCTCCGGAGGGAAAACTGGTGGATTGTTATCCATGAATGCCTCTTCTTCCAATGAGATTCGCCTACTAGACGTCTTCAATATTTTTAACAATCTAGCCGGTGTAATACGCAAATGCCGATTCCGGTACTTTTCTACGCACTGTGGAGATGGCGGCTATTTGACGGTTCGAGATCGGGCATAGAAAAAAACCGAGCGATAAACAATTAACTCCTGACATCGGGAGGCTCTCTTGACCTGGATTGGGTAGTCAGGGATCGTTCTTATCGACGCACCGCCGGCAGACCCCGGTGGAGCCTACGCTTACCCGGCCGACCACCAGGGCTTTATCTCCCCCTCCTCATCCGTCCTTGCTGGAAGACTGGCTGCTGTTTAGGTGGTAATGCACAGCAACCAGAGGTGTTGCCCTGCGGGCGGAAACCACCTCTACCTCCGCCTCCTTGGCGGTTACCTCCCCTGTTAACTCGGCCTCGTTGTTGGGACAACTCGAACCATCGCGAGATTCTAGATGGATTGTTGAAAGTTTCACTATACATAGTGATCCGACTTCCACTTTCGCATCGCTTCTCGGCCTTATTGGCTTTGATCAAAGTGTAGATCATGTGCCGCTCAAGACTTGACATGCGCGAGGATTTCTCCTGTGTCGGCATAGCCGAGTGAGGAGGTCGCTCGCGCCTCTATCTTGTCTTGGGCATTGAATAAGTGCCCGAGGAGGTAAGTGTTTTAAGTGTTATCTGTTATTTGTTACTTGCACTAGAACATGACATCGCCACCCACCGTAAAGGCGATCAGGGAGGAGGACTCCATCGTAATACTCCTCCCACAGAGCGATGACGAGACCATCAGCTGCCCCCTCTGTGTGGGGCGTGGAGAGTATCGCGGGAAGACGCGGGTGGAGAATCTTTGTCGTCATGCAAAGGCTCACCACCCCGGTATGAACATCCTATACCGATGCTGGCAGTGCGGCTTTCATGGCTCCCGAGGGTAAAGCTTATCCTCGGAAAGTCGTGACGCAACACTGCTCCAGCTGCGTCCCCAACATCTCGTCCGCCCCGTACAGCAGGGCGACGACGGAGAGGAGAGCTAACATCCGGCGAGAGCTGGGTGTTGCCGCACCCGTTCGGCGTTCACGCCGCAACGCGGTTGCATCTCCTCCGGGCGGGCACAACATCGGCCCGGCACCGACACTTCTGGAGCCCCCCAGGGCGCTCATAACCCCAGAAGTGGAGGCGCCGGGGGAGTCCTCGGACGACGATATTTTTCGTTCGCCCGAGGGTTCCCCCCACCCAAGCCCGGAGAGGGCGACACTCCGGCAGGAGCCGTCCTCCTCGACGTCCGCAGCCATCGCCAGGCCGTCACTCAACAACCAGACGGCCAGGTCGTCAACCAACACCTCGACGACCAGCCCGGCCCACAACACCTTGGCCGGGCCCCCGACGCAGCCTACGACCACCCAGGCTGCCGGTCCAGCGACCGCCACCACAGCTGGACCCTCCACCGGCTCAGCGCCCACCACCACAGCTGAGCCCGCTGCCGCCTCGGCGAACACCACCACAGCCGAGGCCACCCGTCCGCCACAACATCTTGCGGACGCGGCTGGTCATGCCGCTACCACCACGACGGTCGAGCCACCGCCGCCTCCCGGTCGACTTCCCGCTCGTCGATCCCCTACGTCATAACAACGACGTCTCATTGGGATCCTCGAGTCGGTGACCAGCCAGGAACAGCTGAACGAGGAATTACCTCAGATCATGCAGTTCCTGGCCCGATCGACCGAGAGACGGCCAGTCGCTCGACCGGTTCGGCCAGAATCGCGGCGAATAGTTGCCAATGCGCCGGCCCCCGACCGAATACAACAGGCCAAATCCCTCCAACGCCTCTATAGAACATCAAAGAAGCGGGCAGTCCAACGGGTTCTGGCAGAGTCGAATACACTCTGTCAGATCCCGAAGAACACCGTCACAGCCCACTTTGTGGAGCTGGCTGCCCGCCGAGATGGCGAGGGATCTTGGCCCGACGTGTTCGGAAGGGAAGAGCCCAGCGCAGTGAGTAACGAGGTTCTCTGTGCCCCTATCACTAGGGAGGAGGTATCCCGTAGGCTAAAGGGGAGGAGTAACACCTCTCCTGGACCCGACGGGATCACCTACAGGGACCTCGTCAAGGCCGATCCAGGGGCCCACCTACTCACTGCGCTATATAACACCATATGGCGCATCGAGGCGACGCCCTCCTTGTGGGGAGAGTCAAATACGACTCTCATATACAAGAAGGGCGACGCCCTTAACATCAGCAACTGGAGGCCTATCTCCCTAGGGGATACGGTCCCCAAGTTATTCGCCGCGATCCTGGCCGACCGCGTGAAGAGATGGGCCGTGGCCAACGAGCGCTACAGTGCCTCCCAGAAAGGCTTCCTGGAGTACGAAGGCTGTTACGAGCATAACTTCGTACTACAGGAGGCCATCAGAGAGGCAACAAACGGGGATAAGGAGTTGGTGGTCGCCTGGCTAGACTTAGCCAGTGCGTTTACATCTGTACCCCACTCCTCTATCCACCGCGCGCTCGAGGGTCACGGCCTGCCTAGTAGAGCGAGAAACATCATCTCCTCGCTCTACAGCGGCATGACCACCCGCGTCCGCACCGCGGAGGGTTTCACCGACCCTATCCTCATCGAGTCGGGGGTCAGACAGGGTTGCCCGTTAAGCCCGGACGTGTTTAACCTTACCCTGGAAGTTGTACTCCGTACGATGCAACTTACAGGGGAAGGTTACACGATCGGAGGCGTACGCACATCCAACTTAGCGTACGCTGACGACGTGGCAATCCTGGCTGACTCCCCGGCGGCGATGAGGAGACTGCTTATGGCAGCTGAACGGGGCGCTAGGTCTGTCGGCCTCTCCTTCAATCCTGCAAAGTGCGCATCACTGCACATTCGCGGGCAGAGAGGACGTCAGACCTACCGAGTTCTCCGTTCAGGGGTCGCCTATCCGTGCCTTGGGTCCTGGGGATGCCTACGAACATCTGGGCATCCCTACAGGCTACCAGGTAAAGCAGAACCCCACCTAACACCTTAAGGGGTCTCATCACCGACACCATAACCATCGATCAATCTCTGCTGGCTCCCTGGCAGAAGCTCGACGCCGTGGGCACCTTTTTGTTGCCCCGGCTAGACTTCGCCATGCAGGGAGCCAGCTATTCGAGAAAGGACTTCTAACGGAGGCAGATAGGTCCATAAAGAGAGCCGCCAAGACCTGGCTCTCTCTTCCTCAGAGAGCGAGCGCGGAGCTCGTGTATCTCCCCCCCTCCCAAGGAGGTGGCGGATTGCTCCCGCTCTCGGATCTCTACGACCTGCTCACGGTCGCTCATGGGTACAAGATGTTGTACTCGAGCGACAAGACCGTGAGCACCGTAGCAGATTCCGTCCTGAGGAAGACCGTCTCGGAGAGGCTTAGAAAGCGGGCGTCGAACATCGATGTCGCCCGCTACCTCTCCGGTGATATGGACCTGCCCCGTTCGACCGGAAGAACATCTTTCTGGTCGAAAGTCCGCAGCGCGACCCTGAGGCTGAACACCAAGCTCGGGTTGCGCTGGATCTGGTGTCGGGATGAGGAGTACCTGAAAATAGCCTGTGGGGATGTCAACGCCCCCAGGACCCTTGCCTCGCCGGAGACCAAAAAACAGCTGGTCTCGGCCCTGCGGAGCCGCATTAACATCTTTTACGCGGAGAGTCTCCTTGCCAAAAAAGACCAAGGCAAGGTCCTCGAAGCTACCAGGAAGAGTGGTTCTTCGAACCACTTCCTCCGTAACGGTAGCTTCACCCGCTTCTGCGACTGGCGCTTTATCCATCGCGCCCGTCTTGACGTCCTCCCTCTCAATGCTTGTAAGCGTTGGCAAAGAGGGATGGACAAGAGATGTCGCAGATGCGGGGAGGGCCTGGAGACTCTCCCGCATGTCCTCGGACATTGCGGCCCGCACGCGGCGGCGAGGCAAAAACGGCACAATAACATCCAGGATAGGCTGGTGAAAGCAGCGAGTAGGTGTCCCGGAACCATCACTGTAAACCACACCGTCCGGGGTGTCCACGGGCCTGATGCGGCTTTAAGACCTGACATCGTCGTTCGCGATGATGTCAACCGCCGCATCACCATCGTCGACGTGGCCGTTCCCTTCGAAAACCGCTATGCGGCTATCGAAGAGGCTCGCGAGGCCAAAATAGCCAAATATACATCCTTGGCTAGGCAACTCGCGAGCAACGGCTACAACGTCACGGTGGAGGCCTTCCTCGTGGGCGCCCTGGGCGCGTGGGACCCCCGCAATGAAAGGGTCCTGAGTCTCCTCAATGTCAGTCGCTACTACGCGACATTGATGAGGAGACTCATGGTCAGTGATACCATCCTATGGTCCCGGGACATCTACGTGGAACACGTGTCGGGCATCAGGCAATATACTTAAGGGGGCTAAACCACACCGATAGCCCCCCTCTCTCATCGCTCTTGTGTTATCGTCCTTATATTCCTCCGTCTTTTAATAGTCCTGTTTTTTTGTGAATTGTCCCCGTCTCCTATCAGCACCTGTGGGGCTTGCTTTTAATCAAGCCCCACTGTTTCTATTTTTTGTGTCTAGAATGTGTTGTCT
>JACCIA010000075.1:25000-30000 GCA_018906985.1 Apocrypta bakeri | reverse complement strand
AACAAAGCATTGCGATGGCCCTCGCGGGTGATGACGCAATGTGATTTCTGCCCAGTGCTCTGAATGTCAACGTGAAGAAATTCAAGCAAGCGCGGGTAAACGGCGGGAGTAACTATGACTCTCTTAAGGTAGCCAAATGCCTCGTCATCTAATTAGTGACGCGCATGAATGGATTAACGAGATTCCCACTGTCCCTATCTACCGTCCAGCAAAGCACTGGGCTCCGATTTTCTCCGGAGCTCAGGGCAAGTGCCGACCCTACGTCCACGTCGTGCTGGATGGGCAACAGTTTTCGGACTGGCTGACAGGGCAACGGCTATTCCCGGGGCGTGGTATGTCCTGGACCGACTAGGGACCGGGTGGCGGACGCGGGGCGGCACATCACCGTCACGTGGCTCGCGGGTGGTCCCCGGGCGGCCTGGGCTTCCACGACGGGTTTGGCGAACCCGGGGTGCCTCAGCTCGGGGCTGGTGAACGCCACCGGCCTCGTAATACCGGAAGCCCCGTGCGTGCTTCAACAACCTCTGCGGGGCGTGACAGGGGTACGTTGCACGCATCGGGGAACGGGGGCTTGGCTTAACCGCCCGGCCGTGAGGTGGGGTCCTCTATAAAAACCCTCTCAATCCTACGCTCTGGTGGGTGGCAATGGGATGCGTGGCTCCTGGGTGAGGGGTCCCAAGCCCACCACCCCATGCTGGTTGTGGCGACCAGTGCGGTGTACTAGCCTTGCCGGGGAATGGGGCGTTACCCCGGTCGACCTTTCTACCGCCCCAAGAACATGACGTCCCCCCAACGGGTTCGCCTTAGTAGGGGGACAACGAACAAGATGGCCACAAATCAAATAAAAAACCTAAAACCGAATAAGAGGGAGGAGCAGAGGAAGGAAGAAACGGAAGCCCGACGGAGGGGGCAGATGTTGGGGAGCTCGGAGCTGGAGAGTGACGGGGGTTCATGCGATCGCTCACGATCGCGCTCCCGTTCGCGACCTGGCACCGGTACCCAGCACCCCCGTACTGTTGGGAGGTCGATGAAGATGTCGTTGGATCTTCAAAAGCAGCGAGACGACCTTCGCGCAGCAATAGCCGTTGAAACGGGAATGGCAGTGGATGCTTGCGATGTACAAGGTGAGAACGTCAGCTGTAAAAACAAGAAGAAGGCCATGGACCGTAAGAGACGTCGAGATGCTGAGGCGAGAAAAGGCACTGATGAAGGGGAAATGAAGAAGGATGTAGTGGATACACCAGAGTGTGAAACGGACTGGCAGCTGAAACGGGGCCCACAGAAGAAATGGGCTGGCCAGGAGTTGAATCTGCGGAAGGCCCAAAACAGATGGAAGGAGAAGGAGGCCGCTGCAATTAGTCAGACCGTGGTGCCCCCGAAGCCAATGAATACAGATGGGGTGAGTAATACCAAAATAGACGTCAAGGTGGTGGGGCAGCTGGCCAATCAGATTCGGCTGTTTATGCTCTCCCAGCCGAACGTATCCAAAGCGGTCTGTGAGACCGTCTTTGGAAAGCTGGGTGAGATGGAGCAGCTGATGATTGGTCTAGGTTGCGCGAATGAAAGGATGAGTGAAAAGATTGAGTGTTTGGAAAGAATGAACGGTGTGAGTACGAGTATGAAGGATCCCCTAAAACAGGCGCCGAGCTCTGGACAGCCCCTGCAAGCTCAGCAGGTCAAGCCCAGTTACGCGGTGATTGTAAAGGGGAAAGAAAACGAGAACAGTATGGATGTGAGAAAGAAGCTGATAAACGAAGTGAGTTCTAGGGTAAATGTGCGTGTGAAAGCCATTAGAAATGTGCGGGATGGTGTGGCTGTGGAAACAGCGAGTGCGGATGATTGTCGAAAGCTGGTTCAGGAGACTGCGTTCTCCCAAGTTGGCCTTGAGGTCAGGGAGGCTAGGAGGTTCGGGCCGAAGGTCATCGTTTACGATGTACCAAACGAGGCCACGGGCTCGGACATACTAGCCGAGCTTTACTCCAAGAACCTGAGTGAATGTATGAGTGCAGATGACTTTCAAAAGACTGTCCGTATTTTATTCAGGAGCGGAAAGAAGCAGGCACCCGTGAGTAACGTGGTGCTTGAAGTGAGCCCCCGAGTGAGGATGAAGCTTCTGAGAGAGCGAAGGGTGTATATGAGATGGATGAGTTTTAGACTGAATGATTTTGAGAGAGTGAGCAGATGTTACAACTGCTTCGAGTTTGGCCATAGAGCGAGTGAATGTGTGAATGGAAAGGTGTGTGTGAGGTGCTGCGCTGCGGGACACGTTGGCAGCGCATGCACGGCGGCGGTGAGGTGTGGCAATTGTGCGAAAAGGGGGGCGCCGTCTGGTCACCTGGTGACCTCGACGGATTGTCCGGGCTACAAGCTTAGGATCATGAGGATGAGAGAACGGACAATCCAGGATGGCGAATAGGACGGCACGGGTGCTGCAGCTTAACTGCCAGAGGAGTATGAATGTGATGAGTGACTTGGGTAACTGTATTGTGAGTGAGAGTGTGGATGTGTGTCTGCTCCAGGAGCCTTATTTCGCACATGGTAGACTTTGCGGTCTGCCGTCCAGGATGAGGTCCTTCTGGAGTGGAAATGGTATGGCTGCGGTGGTTGTGAATGACCCCAGGTCTGTGTGCATGTTAATTGACGATCTCGTATGCGAGAATGGTGTGTGCGTCAGTGTAAATGGAGCATACGGGGAGATCTTTATGGTCTCTCTGTACTGCAAATATGATGGAGATATGAATGTAGACATGGAATACTTGGAGCGTGTGTTTACGTGTTTGAATGGGAAAAGTGTAATTGTAGGTATGGATGCAAATGCTTCAAATGGAATGTGGTTTAGTAAGGATGATAATACAAGGAGTGAAAGGAGAAAGCGAGGAGAAGTGATGGTTGAATGGATAATAGGAAGCGAGTGGGATGTGTGTGTACTGAATGAACCGAGTGAATGGTATACCTTCGATGGCCCTAGAGGCAGGACTGACATTGACGTCACCCTTGCTGGGGGCCTAGAAGGCAAGTATGTGACCGAATGGGTAGTGATGAATGAATGGTGTATGAGTGATCATAATGCAATTATGATAAGTGTAAAAACAAGTGAGAATGCAACGTTAAGTGACAATGAACAAAAGGGAATGAATGGTTTACATTGGAGAATGAAAACGAATGAATGGGGGAAGTATGTGCGAATGCTAAAAGAAATAGCAGAATGCTTTGGGTATGGTGAGTTTTTAGAAATGAGTGCGAGTGAGAAAGTGCAAAAAATGAACGAATGGATAATGCGAGTGAATGACGAAATATTTGAACGAATGAATCACCCGCTAAATAAAATAGTGTGGTGGAGCCGGGATCTAGAGTGCTTGAAAAGAAAAGTCCGCCGGGCCAGAAAACGGTACCAAAAGGCGAGGAGTATGAATGAGGAATGTGTGAACATGGAAAAAAGAGAATGGAAAAACCTGGAAAGGCAATATAAGAAAGGAATGAGAGTAGCCAAGGATAAAAACTGGCATGAAATGATAAAAAGAAAAGGAAATAGGGACCCCTGGTGGGCAAGAAATATATGCAAAGGTGCAAAGGCAGATGGCATATCCAGCCTAAGGACGCCCGGGGGTGGTCTAACTAAGTCGTGGACCGAATCCGCCGAGGTGCTCCTGGCTGAGTTCTTCCCACCAGCTAATGGGGTCCCTACCCCGGAAGTACCGAAGGTACCCGGGGAGGAAGAATATCATTGGAATGAGATGGAATGGGCTGTAAAAAGGGCGAGAATGAGAAAGGCACCTGGTATGGATGGAATAACGAATGAGATGGTTGTGCGTGTGCTTGAAGCGATCCCGGCTTTTATGAAAGCCATGTATGACTCCTGTCTGAATGAGGGTTACTTCCCCCGCGAATGGAAAAGAGCGAAAGTGGTTGTGTTGCTGAAAGGTCCTGAAAAGGACAAGTCCTCCCCAAGGTCATACAGACCAATAAGCTTGTTACCAGGCCTGGGGAAGGTACTTGAGAGAATGATGGTTGAAAGATTGATGAATGCGACGCGCGGTAGAATGAATGGAAGGCAGTATGGGTTTACGTGTGGGAATTCTTGTGAGGATGCGTGGCTGAGACTCAAAGAATGTGTGAATGTGAATGAGGGCAAATTTGTAGTGGGTGTTTTTATTGACTTCAGGGGGGCTTTTGACTTCCTCCTTTGGAACGTCATCATGGCTACCCTGGAGGAGTATGGATGTGGAGGAATGGATCTGTGTATGTGGGATGATTATTTTAAAGAGAGGAAAGTATGTATGACGAACGGTATGAATGAGGTCTCAAGGATGGCATCTAGGGGTTGCCCGCAGGGCTCTATTGGGGGCCCTGCTCTTTGGAACCTAAGCATGAATGGAATGTTGAATGAGCTGGAAGAACGTGGAGCTAGACTGAGTGCGTTTGCGGATGATGTGGTGATTGTTTGTGGAGGAAGGAGTAGAGTAGATGTGGAACGTGTGGTTGGTGAGCAGATGAGAATTGTGTACAAGTGGAGTGAGAAAATGGGAGTGGAAGTCTCCAATGAAAAGACAGTATGCATGTTGCTAAAAGGGAAATACGAGATCGCCAGTAGATATATAAAAGTGAGAGTGAATGAAAATGAAGAGCGAAAGATAAAGTATGTAGCATGTGTGAAATACCTGGGGATAACTGTGGGTGAGAGAATGAATTTTAGTGAGCATGTGAGAAGCATGAAAGAGAGAGTGGCCAGGGGCGTGCATCGGGTAAAACGCATAATGCGTAAAGACTGGGGATTGAGGCGGGCCGCGTCACATCTAGTGATCAAAGGCACGTTCCTCCCCCAGGTAGCCTACTGCGCGATCGCCTGGTATGAATGGCTGGAAAAAGAATACATGAGGAATGGAGTGAATGCTGCTATGCGATGTGCTATGTATGCATGCTTAAGAGTGTGTAGGACGGTCTCTACGGAGGCCATGCAGGTCTTAACTGGGTGGCTGCCGTGGGACCTGGAATGCAAGAAA
>JACCIA010000075.1:0-2500 GCA_018906985.1 Apocrypta bakeri | reverse complement strand
TACAACTGCTTCGAGTTTGGCCATAGAGCGAGTGAATGTGTGAATGGAAAGGTGTGTGTGAGGTGCTGCGCTGCGGGACACGTTGGCAGCGCATGCACGGCGGCGGTGAGGTGTGGCAATTGTGCGAAAAGGGGGGCGCCGTCTGGTCACCTGGTGACCTCGACGGATTGTCCGGGCTACAAGCTTAGGATCATGAGGATGAGAGAACGGACAATCCAGGATGGCGAATAGGACGGCACGGGTGCTGCAGCTTAACTGCCAGAGGAGTATGAATGTGATGAGTGACTTGGGTAACTGTATTGTGAGTGAGAGTGTGGATGTGTGTCTGCTCCAGGAGCCTTATTTCGCACATGGTAGACTTTGCGGTCTGCCGTCCAGGATGAGGTCCTTCTGGAGTGGAAATGGTATGGCTGCGGTGGTTGTGAATGACCCCAGGTCTGTGTGCATGTTAATTGACGATCTCGTATGCGAGAATGGTGTGTGCGTCAGTGTAAATGGAGCATACGGGGAGATCTTTATGGTCTCTCTGTACTGCAAATATGATGGAGATATGAATGTAGACATGGAATACTTGGAGCGTGTGTTTACGTGTTTGAATGGGAAAAGTGTAATTGTAGGTATGGATGCAAATGCTTCAAATGGAATGTGGTTTAGTAAGGATGATAATACAAGGAGTGAAAGGAGAAAGCGAGGAGAAGTGATGGTTGAATGGATAATAGGAAGCGAGTGGGATGTGTGTGTACTGAATGAACCGAGTGAATGGTATACCTTCGATGGCCCTAGAGGCAGGACTGACATTGACGTCACCCTTGCTGGGGGCCTAGAAGGCAAGTATGTGACCGAATGGGTAGTGATGAATGAATGGTGTATGAGTGATCATAATGCAATTATGATAAGTGTAAAAACAAGTGAGAATGCAAACGTTAAGTGACAATGACAAAAGGGAATGAATGGTTTACATTGGAGAATGAAACGAATGAATGGGGAAGTATGTGCGAATGCTAAAGAAATAGCAGAATGCTTTGGGTATGGTGAGTTTTTAGAAATGAGTGCGAGTGAGAAAGTGCAAAAAATGAACGAATGGATAATGCGAGTGAATGACGAAATATTTGAACGAATGAATCACCCGCTAAATAAAATAGTGTGGTGGAGCCGGGATCTAGAGTGCTTGAAAAGAAAAGTCCGCCGGGCCAGAAAACGGTACCAAAAGGCGAGGAGTATGAATGAGGAATGTGTGAACATGGAAAAAAGAGAATGGAAAAACCTGGAAAGGCAATATAAGAAAGGAATGAGAGTAGCCAAGGATAAAAACTGGCATGAAATGATAAAAAGAAAAGGAAATAGGGACCCCTGGTGGGCAAGAAATATATGCAAAGGTGCAAAGGCAGATGGCATATCCAGCCTAAGGACGCCCGGGGGTGGTCTAACTAAGTCGTGGACCGAATCCGCCGAGGTGCTCCTGGCTGAGTTCTTCCCACCAGCTAATGTTTTTTTTTTTTTTTTTTTTTTTTTTTTTTTTTTTTTTTTTTTTTTTTTTTTTTTTTTTTCTTTTTTTTTTTTTTTTTTTTTTTCTTTGCTTTTTTTTTCTTTTTTTTTTTTTTTTGGGTCCCTACCCCGGAAGTACCGAAGGTACCCGGGGAGGAAGAATATCATTGGAATGAGATGGAATGGGCTGTAAAAAGGGCGAGAATGAGAAAGGCACCTGGTATGGATGGAATAACGAATGAGATGGTTGTGCGTGTGCTTGAAGCGATCCCGGCTTTTATGAAAGCCATGTATGACTCCTGTCTGAATGAGGGTTACTTCCCCCGCGAATGGAAAAGAGCGAAAGTGGTTGTGTTGCTGAAAGGTCCTGAAAAGGACAAGTCCTCCCCAAGGTCATACAGACCAATAAGCTTGTTACCAGGCCTGGGGAAGGTACTTGAGAGAATGATGGTTGAAAGATTGATGAATGCGACGCGCGGTAGAATGAATGGAAGGCAGTATGGGTTTACGTGTGGGAATTCTTGTGAGGATGCGTGGCTGAGACTCAAAGAATGTGTGAATGTGAATGAGGGCAAATTTGTAGTGGGTGTTTTTATTGACTTCAGGGGGGCTTTTGACTTCCTCCTTTGGAACGTCATCATGGCTACCCTGGAGGAGTATGGATGTGGAGGAATGGATCTGTGTATGTGGGATGATTATTTTAAAGAGAGGAAAGTATGTATGACGAACGGTATGAATGAGGTCTCAAGGATGGCATCTAGGGGTTGCCCGCAGGGCTCTATTGGGGGCCCTGCTCTTTGGAACCTAAGCATGAATGGAATGTTGAATGAGCTGGAAGAACGTGGAGCTAGACTGAGTGCGTTTGCGGATGATGTGGTGATTGTTTGTGGAGGAAGGAGTAGAGTAGATGTGGAACGTGTGGTTGGTGAGCAGATGAGAATTGTGTACAAGTGGAGTGAGAAAATGGGAGTGGAAGTCTCCAATGAAAAGACAGTATGCATGTTGCTAAAAGGGA
>JACCIA010000074.1:0-41565 GCA_018906985.1 Apocrypta bakeri | reverse complement strand
GTAAGTTATTGATGTTACTTTCAGGAGACATTTGGATTATAAAAAAAGGAAGAATTTTGTTGTTTGCTATAGATTTTTTGGTTGAGAAACGTGAAACTTTTGTGAATAGGAGATCAGGTATCTGTAGTGCTTTTAAGTCTGCTAGTATTTCTGTTTCAGAAAAGTTATTATCCATTCCTTTAAGTAAGTAAGTGTGGAATTTTTCGGATTTCGGCGTAAAAGTAAAGAATGTTGTATTTGCCGCCGTTAAGATCTCTTTCGCTCTATTGTAGTCTATCAGGTTTTGAAGGTACAATACATGCTTATTGCTATGGATACGCTTAATATGAAATGAAGTAATTTGGAGCATCTTTTCGATGAGTTTTACCGTGTCCTTTGGGTCCTGCTGTAGTATATTTATTGGGGGCGGCTTATCTCTTTTTACGGCGATCGTTGTATCGATGGGCTGTGCAGGGTATTTCCCCGTCTGTAGGTTGTCACAGGGCATAGCCCCAGCCATTGGGGACGGTTGTAATTGAGGTGGTGTAGATTTCGTTGGTTTGTGGGCCACAGGTATACCACTTTGTTTTAGTGAGGTTCTATTGTTGTGCGGGGAGTCCCCGGTTTTCTGCGATGTAGATATTTGTTGAGATATGCGTTTTTCGTCATTTTTTGATCTGATTTCGTCGATAACTGAATTTTGATGAGAGTTATTTATTTCCATTTCATGGGTTGATGATGGTTGTGTGTCTTCAGATTGTAGTATTTCGAATGGATTTTTCGATGCAAAAGAAGAGTTTGAGAGTGTACTCATGACATTAATGCACGTGTTTTCAGCGTTCACATGATCTTCGTTTGTATTGTTGGAGGTGACTGTATTTTTTTTACTCCTTTGTAATGGAGTTGGTGCTGGATGGATGGGCTTCTTCTAATAACTGCAGTATTATTTTCTGATAGGAAATCTTCTAGTGATTTTTGCAGATTTTTGGCACGGATCTCACTTTTCTTAAATTTAAGTCACTTAACTTTGTGTTTTTGTAGTCTTCATTCGAAGCTTTTTCTTTTGGGAGGTTGTCTCTTTGACATTATTTGTGTATTTATGGCGGAATCGGGCTCCATTATCCGTATTGGTGAGTTTACAGTCACTTATTTTTATGTTGTATTTTTTTCGTCGTACTGCCAGTACGTTGTTATCGCAGTGAGAACTTAATTGTTTACAAGCTTGCACTTTAATAGTCTGTAATGCCAGCAATGTGGAGGCATTAAGAATCTTATGTCTCTTCCTAGTCAGGTAGAAGGACGAGAATGAGTGTGTGTGATTTTCGGCTAATAGATGTGTCTTGCTCGAAGGTTCGAGGCCGACTGACGAGAACCGGTGTATTCAGCGTAGTATGGCTTGTTGGCAGATGTTTAATGCAGTGTTTTTCGAAAAATGATTAAAAGAATGTCGATCGTATCGTTGCAACTCGAGGGGAGCTTGCATCGTCGAAAGATATCTCCTACCGTAGGTCGGGCCGGGGTGAAGGGTATGTCCTGAGAAAGAATGGGGACGTACATTGTATTTGAAGAGGAGAAAAGCCACAGCTCCACGCGCAGAAAAGCCTGATAGTGGAGGTAGCGAAATTGATAAAAATGACGAACATGTACTTGAACTAGAGTAAAATTGGATCATCGGAAAACATTTCTTACACAGGTCGTGCGGGCCCAAGGGTATGTGTCATGAGAAGGAATGGGGACGTACTTTGTACTTGAAGATGCGCCAAACAAAAGTTACGAGCGGCGCTAATTCGATAGTGACTATGATCAAGGTAAAAAAATATATCGTTGGCGGTATTGAAAGTTTTCAAAACGGCAAAAAGTTTGGTACCAAACGGCACGCGGGGTTCCCAAGCGGTCACCCATCCAAGTACTAACCGCGCCTAATGCTGCTTAACTTCGGTGATCGGACGAGAACCGGTGTATTCAGCGTAGTATGGCTGTTGGCAGATGTTTCATGCAGTGTTTTTCGAAAAATGATTAAAAGAATGTCGATCGTATCGTTGCAACTCGAGGGAGCTTGCATCGTCGAAAGATATCTCCTACCGTAGGTCGGCCGGGGTGAAGGGTATGTCCTGAGAAAGAATGGGGACGTACATTGTATTTGAAGAGGAGAAAAGCCACAGCTCCACGCGCAGAAAGCCTGATAGTGGAGGTAGCGAAATTGATAAAAATGACGAACATGTACTTGGAACTAGAGTAAAATTGGATCATCGGAAAACATTTCTTACCACAGGTCGTGCGGGCCCAAGGGTATGTGTCATGAGAAGGAATGGGGACGTACTTTGTACTTGAAGATGCGCCAAACAAAAGTTACGAGCGGCGCTAATTCGATAGTGACTATGATCAAGGTAAAAAATATATCGTTGGCGGTATTGAAAGTTTTCAAAACGGCAAAAAGTTTGGTACCAACGGCACGCGGGGTTCCCAAGCGGTCACCCATCCAAGTACTAACCGCGCCTAATGCTGCTTAACTTCGGTGATCGGACGAGAACCGGTGTATTCAGCGTAGTATGGCTGTTGGCAGATGTTTCATGCAGTGTTTTTCGAAAAATGATTAAAAGAATGTCGATCGTATCGTTGCAACTCGAGGGAGCTTGCATCGTCGAAAGATATCTCCTACCGTAGGTCGGCCGGGGTGAAGGGTATGTCCTGAGAAAGAATGGGGACGTACATTGTATTTGAAGAGGAGAAAAGCCACCGCTCCACGCGCAGAAAGCCTGATAGTGGAGGTAGCGAAATTGATAAAAATGACGAACATGTACTTGGAACTAGAGTAAAATTGGATCATCGGAAAACATTTCTTACCACAGGTCGTGCGGGCCCAAGGGTATGTGTCATGAGAAGGAATGGGGACGTACTTTGTACTTGAAGATGCGCCAAACAAAAGTTACGAGCGGCGCTAATTCGATAGTGACTATGATCAAGGTAAAAAATATATCGTTGGCGGTATTGAAAGTTTTCAAAACGGCAAAAAGTTTGGTACCAACGGCACGCGGGGTTCCCAAGCGGTCACCCATCCAAGTACTAACCGCGCCTAATGCTGCTTAACTTCGGTGATCGGACGAGAACCGGTGTATTCAGCGTAGTATGGCTGTTGGCAGATGTTTCATGCAGTGTTTTTCGAAAAATGATTAAAAGAATGTCGATCGTATCGTTGCAACTCGAGGGAGCTTGCATCGTCGAAAGATATCTCCTACCGTAGGTCGGCCGGGGTGAAGGGTATGTCCTGAGAAAGAATGGGGACGTACATTGTATTTGAAGAGGAGAAAAGCCACAGCTCCACGCGCAGAAAGCCTGATAGTGGAGGTAGCGAAATTGATAAAAATGACGAACATGTACTTGGAACTAGAGTAAAATTGGATCATCGGAAAACATTTCTTACCACAGGTCGTGCGGGCCCAAGGGTATGTGTCATGAGAAGGAATGGGGACGTACTTTGTACTTGAAGATGCGCCAAACAAAAGTTACGAGCGGCGCTAATTCGATAGTGACTATGATCAAGGTAAAAAATATATCGTTGGCGGTATTGAAAGTTTTCAAAACGGCAAAAAGTTTGGTACCAACGGCACGCGGGGTTCCCAAGCGGTCACCCATCCAAGTACTAACCGCGCCTAATGCTGCTTAACTTCGGTGATCGGACGAGAACCGGTGTATTCAGCGTAGTATGGCTGTTGGCAGATGTTTCATGCAGTGTTTTTCGAAAAATGATTAAAAGAATGTCGATCGTATCGTTGCAACTCGAGGGAGCTTGCATCGTCGAAAGATATCTCCTACCGTAGGTCGGCCGGGGTGAAGGGTATGTCCTGAGAAAGAATGGGGACGTACATTGTATTTGAAGAGGAGAAAAGCCACCGCTCCACGCGCAGAAAGCCTGATAGTGGAGGTAGCGAAATTGATAAAAATGACGAACATGTACTTGGAACTAGAGTAAAATTGGATCATCGGAAAACATTTCTTACCACAGGTCGTGCGGGCCCAAGGGTATGTGTCATGAGAAGGAATGGGGACGTACTTTGTACTTGAAGATGCGCCAAACAAAAGTTACGAGCGGCGCTAATTCGATAGTGACTATGATCAAGGTAAAAAATATATCGTTGGCGGTATTGAAAGTTTTCAAAACGGCAAAAAGTTTGGTACCAACGGCACGCGGGGTTCCCAAGCGGTCACCCATCCAAGTACTAACCGCGCCTAATGCTGCTTAACTTCGGTGATCGGACGAGAACCGGTGTTTTTTTTTTTTTTTTATATAGTGTTTATTGTCCAAATTACATTTTTTGTTGTTGTACATAGGATATATATCCTCAACAAACAAAGGATAGCAGATACAAATTTTCTGAGACAAAAATGCCGTAATCGCGACGGCACAACATAGTCATTCAATTGTTAAGTTTATAAGTTTTATTTCATGACAGTGATATGTCGAATCTTTTGTGCTTATAGGAAGCACTTTACATTGTGTTATTAATTACCTTGTCCTAAAAATTTGGAGGGAAAAAACTGAACAATAATATTTTAATTATTTGATTGAACGAGCGGGGAGAGGGATGCGGAATAGGAATTGAGGGGTACAGGATTATTTACATATATTTACAGAGTGTACAGAGGTACGGCTTAGTTCGCCTCTGATATAATTACATTTTAGGTTTTTGATAACCACCAATACTTTTTTATATTTTTTCTGTGATTGTCTTTTATGTCTCTTTGGGGGAGATCTGTTTTATACCTCCATTGCGCATTATCGATTTGTCCAATTAGGTTTTCGCTATACAAGATCTTTTTGACACCTGCTTTTCTTTTTATATGATATATTATAGGAATGTTGTTTATATCTTGTAAGTAGTTTTTTTCATCTAGGTAAACGAAAGCTTCTGGTGGGATAAAACCTGATTTTAGTGTCTTTTTATAATATAATTCGTTTGGAAAAAGGCTACTGGATATTAAAGAATTTTCTTTTATTTTAATTGTTTGTGAAAAATGGTTTCTGGTTAATTTTAATATATGGCAGTCAATACGGTGGATGTTGGCAAGGTCATATATTTTTTTATTGTTGAGGAATTTTTTGTAATCAGAATCTTTGGATCTATATTTATTGATGCAAGCCCTTATGCATTTTCTTTCGAAAACTCTAATTTTTTCCATAAGGGAAGCGGATATGTTGTACCAGATTGGACAAGCGTATGTAATGATAGGCCTAATGAGCGCTTGATAACAGAGGATTTTAACTCTACTTTGCAGATGTTTTGAATAAAATAGGCGTTTTACTTTCCAAAATGCGTTTTTTGCTTTGGATAGTTGTTTATTTATGTGTTCTTTATAGTTTATATTTTCATCTATGTTAACTCCTAAGTAGCGGACGCTGTTTTTGTGAGGTATGAGCTCGCCCTCGTTGTTTCTTTCTCTTATTTGAAAGTTTTTACAATGATGTCTCTCTGAGCGACCGATTTCGCTTAGTTTTGGACGAAAAAGTATTGTTTCGCATTTAGTAGCATTAATTTTTAGTTTCCAAGTGTTATAATAATTGTTAATTTTTACGAATAGTTCTTGTAGCTCTGTTTCTATTATTTTAGTTTTTTTGCCTGTAATATAAATAATTAGATCGTCTGCGAAAGCTATTGAACGTTTATGCGTTGAAGAATTAAGATCGAATAGATTTAGGAGGTCGCTATTGTAGATATTAAAAAGAATTGGGGAGTTGACTGTTCCTTGCTGTAACCCATTTTCTATAAGGAATTCTTTGGTTGACATGTGAATACCATCAGTCATTATAAAGGATTTATTCGAGATCATGTTCCAAACAATTTTTATTAAGTATTTGGGAAAGTTTTTTTTGATCATTTTATATATGAGCCCTGATATCCAGACCGTATCGAATGCTTTTTCCAGATCTATTAAACAGGCTGCTACCCGTTGTTTGTCGTTTAATGCCCAGCAGATATCAGATGTTAATTTGTTTATTGCGTGTAGAGTCGAGTGTTTGTGTCGGAAACCGAATTGGTTCTCGGGAATTATATTGTTTTTAGTGCAAAAGGAAACTAGCGGAGTATTTATTACGATTTCGAATACTTTGCTTATATTGGGGAGCAGGCTTATTGGGCGTAGGTTAGATGGTGAGGAGCCGTCTTTATCTTTTTTTGTAATAGCAATTAATTTAGCTTTTTTCCATTTGTCGGGGAAATACATGTTGTTTAGTGCGTTATTAAAAAGTACCGAGTAGTACCATTTAATTTTTTCGGGCAGTTGTTTCAGCATTATATTTGGGATACCATCAAAGCCGGAAGATTTTTTATTGTTTAACTTCTCAAAAATGTTTTTTACTATATTAAAATTTGTGAAATAGTTTAATTCTGTGTCGGGTTGTTTGGGATTATCTGCTGTGTTCTGATCTGAAAATGTGCTAACAGTTTTATTTTCTTTTTCGTCCAAACTTTTTTCGTTTTTTAATTTGTTAGTTTCCGAAGTTATTATTCTATTTAGGTGTTCATTACCCATATGTATATTTTGTTTATGAATTTTAGCAAAATGTGTACCTATTAGGTTTAATTTTTCAGTTGTTTCGGAAATTATGAAATTACCTTCGTTATCTTGGCTAGCGTTTTGTACCGATATTCCGGCTTCTTGGAGGAGCGAGGCTTTATTTTCGGGAAGTTTAAGAGGTGGAATTGTGTGTATGCCTTTTGGCCTGAAAATTTGATTGACTCGAGGGAACATTTGTGCTGAATCGTTTATTGGGATGTTTTTAATTTTATTAGACCAGTATTGATTTATGGAGTTTGTAAATTCTTGTTTTAATTGGATTTTAATATTGTGAAGAAGGTAATCTAGGAATTCTAGCTCTTCTCTTTTATCGTAGGAGTAATTGCGCTTTATTTTTTTGATTTGAGAAAGAATATAGCTTTTGTCGCGTTGAATTTTTTTAATTTTATCATTAATATAAGGTTCACATGAGTTTTTTTGTTTTATTTTTGGTACTGTTTCAGAAATCGCGGCTTGGATATATTTTTCTATTTCGTTTATGAAAAGGTCGATTTGTTTGTTTGATAGGTTGACGTTGTTATAAATTTCTAAGTTGCAGTTTGTTCCGAGGTAGTCTCTAAAGTTTTTCCAATTAGCTTTTTTAAAGTTGTTCATGGGAGTGCTTGGATCTACTTCTAAAATTAAGTCGTCCGGTGAATTCTTATTTATTTGCATAATAAGTGCATTGTGATCACTGTTGTAGTCTATGGTTTCAAGCGTGCTATCTGGGCGTAAATTAAGAAATTGTAACCTTGCGTCTGCAAAGCATAAGTCTAGATAGGAGTTTCCATTCGGGTAGGAGGGGAATTCGGAACTATAAAATTTTGTTTTATATTGTATACTTTTGTTATCTAACCAGTTTTTAATGAAGTTTCCGCGAGTATTATTTGTACTATTTTTCCAGGATGTGTGTTTAGCGTTAAAATCACCGGCTATTATATAATAGTTTTCCATTTTATCAAGTTTCAGGATGCTGAAAAGATTGCTAAATTCTTTGTTGAATTCTTTTTGATTTCCGTTGGTTGCATAGGCTGATATTATGAGTAAATTTTCTAGGTTATTTATTTTTATTTTTATGATAGAAGATTCAAGAATTGTGAATTTAGCTATTTTTTCATTTGCGACGATTTTGTATTTCAGTGGATTTTTTACGAGGATTGCTGTTCCGCCGCCTTGAGTTGAATTATGACGGTCTTGTCGTATGATGGAATAATTTTTGAAATTTACTTGATGTATTTTATTTAATTTTGTTTCTGATATGAGTACGATATCGGGAGACTCTTTGTTCAATAGTGTTAACATACTGTATCTTCTTTGATTTGTTATAAGAGAGTTTACATTTATTGATATAATTTTTAAATGACTAAGGGTTAAGTAATTTTGATTATTCTCTAAGTTTGGATTCAAAATGTTTGCGTTAGTCATTTTCGATGCTATTGATTGTATTGAAGATGGAATCTATTCTTTCATCTTGTCTTTTTAGAGTTTCTTTTATTACATCTAATTGAGTTTGTTGTGTATTCATAATTTCTAGTAAGCTTTTTTTGAAATCTTCAAAGATGTTCAGAAGATTGGTTTGAGGCATAGAATTGATAGCGTTATCGTTTGCATTTGTTTGTGAGTTTATGTTTGAGGGTTGTGATTTGATTACTGGAGTTGGGCTATGGTTTGTATTTTGTTTTAATAGATCTGAAAATGTTAGTTCTGGTATAATTTTGCGACTAATTTGAGCAATACGTTTATTTTTTAGTTCTTTTGATTTGTTGAGTTTTTCGTTAAGTTTCTTACGTAATTCGACAAGTTTGGGGCAGCCTTTGTATGAAGCAGGGTGGCCGAAATTTTTGCAGTTTACACAATAAATTTTTTGTTTGTCAATCATTTGATCTTTGGTAATTTTGCATTCGCCTGGACCGTGTGATTCGATACATTTTACGCAACGGAAGTTGAGATTACAATTATGCGACGTGTGTCCTAGTAGTTGGCAATTATGGCATTGTAATATATCATTTTTTCTAATTTTTTCCCATTTTATTGAGTAGTAGTTTAAGTATTTGATTTTTAGTAAGTTATTGATGTTACTTTCAGGAGACATTTGGATTATAAAAAAAGGAAGAATTTTGTTGTTTGCTATAGATTTTTTGGTTGAGAAACGTGAAACTTTTGTGAATAGGAGATCAGGTATCTGTAGTGCTTTTAAGTCTGCTAGTATTTCTGTTTCAGAAAAGTTATTATCCATTCCTTTAAGTAAGTAAGTGTGGAATTTTTCGGATTTCGGCGTAAAAGTAAAGAATGTTGTATTTGCCGCCGTTAAGATCTCTTTCGCTCTATTGTAGTCTATCAGGTTTTGAAGGTACAATACATGCTTATTGCTATGGATACGCTTAATATGAAATGAAGTAATTTGGAGCATCTTTTCGATGAGTTTTACCGTGTCCTTTGGGTCCTGCTGTAGTATATTTATTGGGGGCGGCTTATCTCTTTTTACGGCGATCGTTGTATCGATGGGCTGTGCAGGGTATTTCCCCGTCTGTAGGTTGTCACAGGGCATAGCCCCAGCCATTGGGGACGGTTGTAATTGAGGTGGTGTAGATTTCGTTGGTTTGTGGGCCACAGGTATACCACTTTGTTTTAGTGAGGTTCTATTGTTGTGCGGGGAGTCCCCGGTTTTCTGCGATGTAGATATTTGTTGAGATATGCGTTTTTCGTCATTTTTTGATCTGATTTCGTCGATAACTGAATTTTGATGAGAGTTATTTATTTCCATTTCATGGGTTGATGATGGTTGTGTGTCTTCAGATTGTAGTATTTCGAATGGATTTTTCGATGCAAAAGAAGAGTTTGAGAGTGTACTCATGACATTAATGCACGTGTTTTCAGCGTTCACATGATCTTCGTTTGTATTGTTGGAGGTGACTGTATTTTTTTTACTCCTTTGTAATGGAGTTGGTGCTGGATGGATGGGCTTCTTCTTAATAACTGCAGTATTATTTTCTGATAGGAAATCTTCTAGTGATTTTTGCAGATTTTTGGCACGGATCTCACTTTTCTTAAATTTAAAGTCACTTAACTTTGTGTTTTTGTAGTCTTCATTCGAAGCTTTTCTTTTGGGAGGTTGTCTCTTTGACATTATTGGTGTATTTATGGCGGAATCGGCTCCATTATCCGTATTGGTGATTTTACAGTCACTTATTTTTATGTTGTATTTTTTCGTCGTACTGCCAGTACGTTGTTCGCAGTTGAGAACTTTAATTGTTACACAGCTTGCACTTTAATAGTCTGTAATGCCAGCAATGTGGAGGCATTAAGAATCTTATGTCTCTTCCTGTCAGGTAGAAGGACGAGAATGAGTGTGTGTGTTTTTCGGCTAATAGATGTGTCTTGCTCGAAGGTTCGAGGCCGACTGACGAGAACCGGTGTATTCAGCGTAGTATGGCTGTTGGCAGATGTTTCATGCAGTGTTTTTCGAAAAATGATTAAAAGAATGTCGATCGTATCGTTGCAACTCGAGGGAGCTTGCATCGTCGAAAGATATCTCCTACCGTAGGTCGGCCGGGGTGAAGGGTATGTCCTGAGAAAGAATGGGGACGTACATTGTATTTGAAGAGGAGAAAAGCCACAGCTCCACGCGCAGAAAGCCTGATAGTGGAGGTAGCGAAATTGATAAAAATGACGAACATGTACTTGGAACTAGAGTAAAATTGGATCATCGGAAAACATTTCTTACCACAGGTCGTGCGGGCCCAAGGGTATGTGTCATGAGAAGGAATGGGGACGTACTTTGTACTTGAAGATGCGCCAAACAAAAGTTACGAGCGGCGCTAATTCGATAGTGACTATGATCAAGGTAAAAAATATATCGTTGGCGGTATTGAAAGTTTTCAAAACGGCAAAAAGTTTGGTACCAACGGCACGCGGGGTTCCCAAGCGGTCACCCATCCAAGTACTAACCGCGCCTAATGCTGCTTAACTTCGGTGATCGGACGAGAACCGGTGTATTCAGCGTAGTATGGCTGTTGGCAGATGTTTCATGCAGTGTTTTTCGAAAAATGATTAAAAGAATGTCGATCGTATCGTTGCAACTCGAGGGAGCTTGCATCGTCGAAAGATATCTCCTACCGTAGGTCGGCCGGGGTGAAGGGTATGTCCTGAGAAAGAATGGGGACGTACATTGTATTTGAAGAGGAGAAAAGCCACAGCTCCACGCGCAGAAAGCCTGATAGTGGAGGTAGCGAAATTGATAAAAATGACGAACATGTACTTGGAACTAGAGTAAAATTGGATCATCGGAAAACATTTCTTACCACAGGTCGTGCGGGCCCAAGGGTATGTGTCATGAGAAGGAATGGGGACGTACTTTGTACTTGAAGATGCGCCAAACAAAAGTTACGAGCGGCGCTAATTCGATAGTGACTATGATCAAGGTAAAAAATATATCGTTGGCGGTATTGAAAGTTTTCAAAACGGCAAAAAGTTTGGTACCAACGGCACGCGGGGTTCCCAAGCGGTCACCCATCCAAGTACTAACCGCGCCTAATGCTGCTTAACTTCGGTGATCGGACGAGAACCGGTGTATTCAGCGTAGTATGGCTGTTGGCAGATGTTTCATGCAGTGTTTTTCGAAAAATGATTAAAAGAATGTCGATCGTATCGTTGCAACTCGAGGGAGCTTGCATCGTCGAAAGATATCTCCTACCGTAGGTCGGCCGGGGTGAAGGGTATGTCCTGAGAAAGAATGGGGACGTACATTGTATTTGAAGAGGAGAAAAGCCACAGCTCCACGCGCAGAAAGCCTGATAGTGGAGGTAGCGAAATTGATAAAAATGACGAACATGTACTTGGAACTAGAGTAAAATTGGATCATCGGAAAACATTTCTTACCACAGGTCGTGCGGGCCCAAGGGTATGTGTCATGAGAAGGAATGGGGACGTACTTTGTACTTGAAGATGCGCCAAACAAAAGTTACGAGCGGCGCTAATTCGATAGTGACTATGATCAAGGTAAAAAATATATCGTTGGCGGTATTGAAAGTTTTCAAAACGGCAAAAAGTTTGGTACCAACGGCACGCGGGGTTCCCAAGCGGTCACCCATCCAAGTACTAACCGCGCCTAATGCTGCTTAACTTCGGTGATCGGACGAGAACCGGTGTATTCAGCGTAGTATGGCTGTTGGCAGATGTTTCATGCAGTGTTTTTCGAAAAATGATTAAAAGAATGTCGATCGTATCGTTGCAACTCGAGGGAGCTTGCATCGTCGAAAGATATCTCCTACCGTAGGTCGGCCGGGGTGAAGGGTATGTCCTGAGAAAGAATGGGGACGTACATTGTATTTGAAGAGGAGAAAAGCCACAGCTCCACGCGCAGAAAGCCTGATAGTGGAGGTAGCGAAATTGATAAAAATGACGAACATGTACTTGGAACTAGAGTAAAATTGGATCATCGGAAAACATTTCTTACCACAGGTCGTGCGGGCCCAAGGGTATGTGTCATGAGAAGGAATGGGGACGTACTTTGTACTTGAAGATGCGCCAAACAAAAGTTACGAGCGGCGCTAATTCGATAGTGACTATGATCAAGGTAAAAAATATATCGTTGGCGGTATTGAAAGTTTTCAAAACGGCAAAAAGTTTGGTACCAACGGCACGCGGGGTTCCCAAGCGGTCACCCATCCAAGTACTAACCGCGCCTAATGCTGCTTAACTTCGGTGATCGGACGAGAACCGGTGTATTCAGCGTAGTATGGCTGTTGGCAGATGTTTCATGCAGTGTTTTTCGAAAAATGATTAAAAGAATGTCGATCGTATCGTTGCAACTCGAGGGAGCTTGCATCGTCGAAAGATATCTCCTACCGTAGGTCGGCCGGGGTGAAGGGTATGTCCTGAGAAAGAATGGGGACGTACATTGTATTTGAAGAGGAGAAAAGCCACAGCTCCACGCGCAGAAAGCCTGATAGTGGAGGTAGCGAAATTGATAAAAATGACGAACATGTACTTGGAACTAGAGTAAAATTGGATCATCGGAAAACATTTCTTACCACAGGTCGTGCGGGCCCAAGGGTATGTGTCATGAGAAGGAATGGGGACGTACTTTGTACTTGAAGATGCGCCAAACAAAAGTTACGAGCGGCGCTAATTCGATAGTGACTATGATCAAGGTAAAAAATATATCGTTGGCGGTATTGAAAGTTTTCAAAACGGCAAAAAGTTTGGTACCAACGGCACGCGGGGTTCCCAAGCGGTCACCCATCCAAGTACTAACCGCGCCTAATGCTGCTTAACTTCGGTGATCGGACGAGAACCGGTGTATTCAGCGTAGTATGGCTGTTGGCAGATGTTTCATGCAGTGTTTTTCGAAAAATGATTAAAAGAATGTCGATCGTATCGTTGCAACTCGAGGGAGCTTGCATCGTCGAAAGATATCTCCTACCGTAGGTCGGCCGGGGTGAAGGGTATGTCCTGAGAAAGAATGGGGACGTACATTGTATTTGAAGAGGAGAAAAGCCACAGCTCCACGCGCAGAAAGCCTGATAGTGGAGGTAGCGAAATTGATAAAAATGACGAACATGTACTTGGAACTAGAGTAAAATTGGATCATCGGAAAACATTTCTTACCACAGGTCGTGCGGGCCCAAGGGTATGTGTCATGAGAAGGAATGGGGACGTACTTTGTACTTGAAGATGCGCCAAACAAAAGTTACGAGCGGCGCTAATTCGATAGTGACTATGATCAAGGTAAAAAATATATCGTTGGCGGTATTGAAAGTTTTCAAAACGGCAAAAAGTTTGGTACCAACGGCACGCGGGGTTCCCAAGCGGTCACCCATCCAAGTACTAACCGCGCCTAATGCTGCTTAACTTCGGTGATCGGACGAGAACCGGTGTATTCAGCGTAGTATGGCTGTTGGCAGATGTTTCATGCAGTGTTTTTCGAAAAATGATTAAAAGAATGTCGATCGTATCGTTGCAACTCGAGGGAGCTTGCATCGTCGAAAGATATCTCCTACCGTAGGTCGGCCGGGGTGAAGGGTATGTCCTGAGAAAGAATGGGGACGTACATTGTATTTGAAGAGGAGAAAAGCCACAGCTCCACGCGCAGAAAGCCTGATAGTGGAGGTAGCGAAATTGATAAAAATGACGAACATGTACTTGGAACTAGAGTAAAATTGGATCATCGGAAAACATTTCTTACCACAGGTCGTGCGGGCCCAAGGGTATGTGTCATGAGAAGGAATGGGGACGTACTTTGTACTTGAAGATGCGCCAAACAAAAGTTACGAGCGGCGCTAATTCGATAGTGACTATGATCAAGGTAAAAAATATATCGTTGGCGGTATTGAAAGTTTTCAAAACGGCAAAAAGTTTGGTACCAACGGCACGCGGGGTTCCCAAGCGGTCACCCATCCAAGTACTAACCGCGCCTAATGCTGCTTAACTTCGGTGATCGGACGAGAACCGGTGTATTCAGCGTAGTATGGCTGTTGGCAGATGTTTCATGCAGTGTTTTTCGAAAAATGATTAAAAGAATGTCGATCGTATCGTTGCAACTCGAGGGAGCTTGCATCGTCGAAAGATATCTCCTACCGTAGGTCGGCCGGGGTGAAGGGTATGTCCTGAGAAAGAATGGGGACGTACATTGTATTTGAAGAGGAGAAAAGCCACAGCTCCACGCGCAGAAAGCCTGATAGTGGAGGTAGCGAAATTGATAAAAATGACGAACATGTACTTGGAACTAGAGTAAAATTGGATCATCGGAAAACATTTCTTACCACAGGTCGTGCGGGCCCAAGGGTATGTGTCATGAGAAGGAATGGGGACGTACTTTGTACTTGAAGATGCGCCAAACAAAAGTTACGAGCGGCGCTAATTCGATAGTGACTATGATCAAGGTAAAAAATATATCGTTGGCGGTATTGAAAGTTTTCAAAACGGCAAAAAGTTTGGTACCAACGGCACGCGGGGTTCCCAAGCGGTCACCCATCCAAGTACTAACCGCGCCTAATGCTGCTTAACTTCGGTGATCGGACGAGAACCGGTGTATTCAGCGTAGTATGGCTGTTGGCAGATGTTTCATGCAGTGTTTTTCGAAAAATGATTAAAAGAATGTCGATCGTATCGTTGCAACTCGAGGGAGCTTGCATCGTCGAAAGATATCTCCTACCGTAGGTCGGCCGGGGTGAAGGGTATGTCCTGAGAAAGAATGGGGACGTACATTGTATTTGAAGAGGAGAAAAGCCACAGCTCCACGCGCAGAAAGCCTGATAGTGGAGGTAGCGAAATTGATAAAAATGACGAACATGTACTTGGAACTAGAGTAAAATTGGATCATCGGAAAACATTTCTTACCACAGGTCGTGCGGGCCCAAGGGTATGTGTCATGAGAAGGAATGGGGACGTACTTTGTACTTGAAGATGCGCCAAACAAAAGTTACGAGCGGCGCTAATTCGATAGTGACTATGATCAAGGTAAAAAATATATCGTTGGCGGTATTGAAAGTTTTCAAAACGGCAAAAAGTTTGGTACCAACGGCACGCGGGGTTCCCAAGCGGTCACCCATCCAAGTACTAACCGCGCCTAATGCTGCTTAACTTCGGTGATCGGACGAGAACCGGTGTATTCAGCGTAGTATGGCTGTTGGCAGATGTTTCATGCAGTGTTTTTCGAAAAATGATTAAAAGAATGTCGATCGTATCGTTGCAACTCGAGGGAGCTTGCATCGTCGAAAGATATCTCCTACCGTAGGTCGGCCGGGGTGAAGGGTATGTCCTGAGAAAGAATGGGGACGTACATTGTATTTGAAGAGGAGAAAAGCCACAGCTCCACGCGCAGAAAGCCTGATAGTGGAGGTAGCGAAATTGATAAAAATGACGAACATGTACTTGGAACTAGAGTAAAATTGGATCATCGGAAAACATTTCTTACCACAGGTCGTGCGGGCCCAAGGGTATGTGTCATGAGAAGGAATGGGGACGTACTTTGTACTTGAAGATGCGCCAAACAAAAGTTACGAGCGGCGCTAATTCGATAGTGACTATGATCAAGGTAAAAAATATATCGTTGGCGGTATTGAAAGTTTTCAAAACGGCAAAAAGTTTGGTACCAACGGCACGCGGGGTTCCCAAGCGGTCACCCATCCAAGTACTAACCGCGCCTAATGCTGCTTAACTTCGGTGATCGGACGAGAACCGGTGTATTCAGCGTAGTATGGCTGTTGGCAGATGTTTCATGCAGTGTTTTTCGAAAAATGATTAAAAGAATGTCGATCGTATCGTTGCAACTCGAGGGAGCTTGCATCGTCGAAAGATATCTCCTACCGTAGGTCGGCCGGGGTGAAGGGTATGTCCTGAGAAAGAATGGGGACGTACATTGTATTTGAAGAGGAGAAAAGCCACAGCTCCACGCGCAGAAAGCCTGATAGTGGAGGTAGCGAAATTGATAAAAATGACGAACATGTACTTGGAACTAGAGTAAAATTGGATCATCGGAAAACATTTCTTACCACAGGTCGTGCGGGCCCAAGGGTATGTGTCATGAGAAGGAATGGGGACGTACTTTGTACTTGAAGATGCGCCAAACAAAAGTTACGAGCGGCGCTAATTCGATAGTGACTATGATCAAGGTAAAAAATATATCGTTGGCGGTATTGAAAGTTTTCAAAACGGCAAAAAGTTTGGTACCAACGGCACGCGGGGTTCCCAAGCGGTCACCCATCCAAGTACTAACCGCGCCTAATGCTGCTTAACTTCGGTGATCGGACGAGAACCGGTGTATTCAGCGTAGTATGGCTGTTGGCAGATGTTTCATGCAGTGTTTTTCGAAAAATGATTAAAAGAATGTCGATCGTATCGTTGCAACTCGAGGGAGCTTGCATCGTCGAAAGATATCTCCTACCGTAGGTCGGCCGGGGTGAAGGGTATGTCCTGAGAAAGAATGGGGACGTACATTGTATTTGAAGAGGAGAAAAGCCACAGCTCCACGCGCAGAAAGCCTGATAGTGGAGGTAGCGAAATTGATAAAAATGACGAACATGTACTTGGAACTAGAGTAAAATTGGATCATCGGAAAACATTTCTTACCACAGGTCGTGCGGGCCCAAGGGTATGTGTCATGAGAAGGAATGGGGACGTACTTTGTACTTGAAGATGCGCCAAACAAAAGTTACGAGCGGCGCTAATTCGATAGTGACTATGATCAAGGTAAAAAATATATCGTTGGCGGTATTGAAAGTTTTCAAAACGGCAAAAAGTTTGGTACCAACGGCACGCGGGGTTCCCAAGCGGTCACCCATCCAAGTACTAACCGCGCCTAATGCTGCTTAACTTCGGTGATCGGACGAGAACCGGTGTTTTTTTTTTTTTTTTATATAGTGTTTATTGTCCAAATTACATTTTTTGTTGTTGTACATAGGATATATATCCTCAACAAACAAAGGATAGCAGATACAAATTTTCTGAGACAAAAATGCCGTAATCGCGACGGCACAACATAGTCATTCAATTGTTAAGTTTATAAGTTTTATTTCATGACAGTGATATGTCGAATCTTTTGTGCTTATAGGAAGCACTTTACATTGTGTTATTAATTACCTTGTCCTAAAAATTTGGAGGGAAAAAACTGAACAATAATATTTTAATTATTTGATTGAACGAGCGGGGAGAGGGATGCGGAATAGGAATTGAGGGGTACAGGATTATTTACATATATTTACAGAGTGTACAGAGGTACGGCTTAGTTCGCCTCTGATATAATTACATTTTAGGTTTTTGATAACCACCAATACTTTTTTATATTTTTTCTGTGATTGTCTTTTATGTCTCTTTGGGGGAGATCTGTTTTATACCTCCATTGCGCATTATCGATTTGTCCAATTAGGTTTTCGCTATACAAGATCTTTTTGACACCTGCTTTTCTTTTTATATGATATATTATAGGAATGTTGTTTATATCTTGTAAGTAGTTTTTTTCATCTAGGTAAACGAAAGCTTCTGGTGGGATAAAACCTGATTTTAGTGTCTTTTTATAATATAATTCGTTTGGAAAAAGGCTACTGGATATTAAAGAATTTTCTTTTATTTTAATTGTTTGTGAAAAATGGTTTCTGGTTAATTTTAATATATGGCAGTCAATACGGTGGATGTTGGCAAGGTCATATATTTTTTTATTGTTGAGGAATTTTTTGTAATCAGAATCTTTGGATCTATATTTATTGATGCAAGCCCTTATGCATTTTCTTTCGAAAACTCTAATTTTTTCCATAAGGGAAGCGGATATGTTGTACCAGATTGGACAAGCGTATGTAATAATAGGCCTAATGAGCGCTTGATAACAGAGGATTTTAACTCTACTTTGCAGATGTTTTGAATAAAATAGGCGTTTTACTTTCCAAAATGCGTTTTTTGCTTTGGATAGTTGTTTATTTATGTGTTCTTTATAGTTTATATTTTCATCTATGTTAACTCCTAAGTAGCGGACGCTGTTTTTGTGAGGTATGAGCTCGCCCTCGTTGTTTCTTTCTCTTATTTGAAAGTTTTTACAATGATGTCTCTCTGAGCGACCGATTTCGCTTAGTTTTGGACGAAAAAGTATTGTTTCGCATTTAGTAGCATTAATTTTTAGTTTCCAAGTGTTATAATAATTGTTAATTTTTACGAATAGTTCTTGTAGCTCTGTTTCTATTATTTTAGTTTTTTTGCCTGTAATATAAATAATTAGATCGTCTGCGAAAGCTATTGAACGTTTATGCGTTGAAGAATTAAGATCGAATAGATTTAGGAGGTCGCTATTGTAGATATTAAAAAGAATTGGGGAGTTGACTGTTCCTTGCTGTAACCCATTTTCTATAAGGAATTCTTTGGTTGACATGTGAATACCATCAGTCATTATAAAGGATTTATTCGAGATCATGTTCCAAACAATTTTTATTAAGTATTTGGGAAAGTTTTTTTTGATCATTTTATATATGAGCCCTGATATCCAGACCGTATCGAATGCTTTTTCCAGATCTATTAAACAGGCTGCTACCCGTTGTTTGTCGTTTAATGCCCAGCAGATATCAGATGTTAATTTGTTTATTGCGTGTAGAGTCGAGTGTTTGTGTCGGAAACCGAATTGGTTCTCGGGAATTATATTGTTTTTAGTGCAAAAGGAAACTAGCGGAGTATTTATTACGATTTCGAATACTTTGCTTATATTGGGGAGCAGGCTTATTGGGCGTAGGTTAGATGGTGAGGAGCCGTCTTTATCTTTTTTTGTAATAGCAATTAATTTAGCTTTTTTCCATTTGTCGGGGAAATACATGTTGTTTAGTGCGTTATTAAAAAGTACCGAGTAGTACCATTTAATTTTTTCGGGCAGTTGTTTCAGCATTATATTTGGGATACCATCAAAGCCGGAAGATTTTTTATTGTTTAACTTCTCAAAAATGTTTTTTACTATATTAAAATTTGTGAAATAGTTTAATTCTGTGTCGGGTTGTTTGGGATTATCTGCTGTGTTCTGATCTGAAAATGTGCTAACAGTTTTATTTTCTTTTTCGTCCAAACTTTTTTCGTTTTTTAATTTGTTAGTTTCCGAAGTTATTATTCTATTTAGGTGTTCATTACCCATATGTATATTTTGTTTATGAATTTTAGCAAAATGTGTACCTATTAGGTTTAATTTTTCAGTTGTTTCGGAAATTATGAAATTACCTTCGTTATCTTGGCTAGCGTTTTGTACCGATATTCCGGCTTCTTGGAGGAGCGAGGCTTTATTTTCGGGAAGTTTAAGAGGTGGAATTGTGTGTATGCCTTTTGGCCTGAAAATTTGATTGACTCGAGGGAACATTTGTGCTGAATCGTTTATTGGGATGTTTTTAATTTTATTAGACCAGTATTGATTTATGGAGTTTGTAAATTCTTGTTTTAATTGGATTTTAATATTGTGAAGAAGGTAATCTAGGAATTCTAGCTCTTCTCTTTTATCGTAGGAGTAATTGCGCTTTATTTTTTTGATTTGAGAAAGAATATAGCTTTTGTCGCGTTGAATTTTTTTAATTTTATCATTAATATAAGGTTCACATGAGTTTTTTTGTTTTATTTTTGGTACTGTTTCAGAAATCGCGGCTTGGATATATTTTTCTATTTCGTTTATGAAAAGGTCGATTTGTTTGTTTGATAGGTTGACGTTGTTATAAATTTCTAAGTTGCAGTTTGTTCCGAGGTAGTCTCTAAAGTTTTTCCAATTAGCTTTTTTAAAGTTGTTCATGGGAGTGCTTGGATCTACTTCTAAAATTAAGTCGTCCGGTGAATTCTTATTTATTTGCATAATAAGTGCATTGTGATCACTGTTGTAGTCTATGGTTTCAAGCGTGCTATCTGGGCGTAAATTAAGAAATTGTAACCTTGCGTCTGCAAAGCATAAGTCTAGATAGGAGTTTCCATTCGGGTAGGAGGGGAATTCGGAACTATAAAATTTTGTTTTATATTGTATACTTTTGTTATCTAACCAGTTTTTAATGAAGTTTCCGCGAGTATTATTTGTACTATTTTTCCAGGATGTGTGTTTAGCGTTAAAATCACCGGCTATTATATAATAGTTTTCCATTTTATCAAGTTTCAGGATGCTGAAAAGATTGCTAAATTCTTTGTTGAATTCTTTTTGATTTCCGTTGGTTTCATAGGCTGATATTATGAGTAAATTTTCTAGGTTATTTATTTTTATTTTTATGATAGAAGATTCAAGAATTGTGAATTTAGCTATTTTTTCATTTGCGACGATTTTGTATTTCAGTGGATTTTTTACGAGGATTGCTGTTCCGCCGCCTTGAGTTGAATTATGACGGTCTTGTCGTATGATGGAATAATTTTTGAAATTTACTTGATGTATTTTATTTAATTTTGTTTCTGATATGAGTACGATATCGGGAGACTCTTTGTTCAATAGTGTTAACATACTGTATCTTCTTTGATTTGTTATAAGAGAGTTTACATTTATTGATATAATTTTTAAATGACTAAGGGTTAAGTAATTTTGATTATTCTCTAAGTTTGGATTCAAAATGTTTGCGTTAGTCATTTTCGATGCTATTGATTGTATTGAAGATGGAATCTATTCTTTCATCTTGTCTTTTTAGAGTTTCTTTTATTACATCTAATTGAGTTTGTTGTGTATTCATAATTTCTAGTAAGCTTTTTTTGAAATCTTCAAAGATGTTCAGAAGATTGGTTTGAGGCATAGAATTGATAGCGTTATCGTTTGCATTTGTTTGTGAGTTTATGTTTGAGGGTTGTGATTTGATTACTGGAGTTGGGCTATGGTTTGTATTTTGTTTTAATAGATCTGAAAATGTTAGTTCTGGTATAATTTTGCGACTAATTTGAGCAATACGTTTATTTTTTAGTTCTTTTGATTTGTTGAGTTTTTCGTTAAGTTTCTTACGTAATTCGACAAGTTTGGGGCAGCCTTTGTATGAAGCAGGGTGGCCGAAATTTTTGCAGTTTACACAATAAATTTTTTGTTTGTCAATCATTTGATCTTTGGTAATTTTGCATTCGCCTGGACCGTGTGATTCGATACATTTTACGCAACGGAAGTTGAGATTACAATTATGCGACGTGTGTCCTAGTAGTTGGCAATTATGGCATTGTAATATATCATTTTTTCTAATTTTTTCCCATTTTATTGAGTAGTAGTTTAAGTATTTGATTTTTAGTAAGTTATTGATGTTACTTTCAGGAGACATTTGGATTATAAAAAAAGGAAGAATTTTGTTGTTTGCTATAGATTTTTTGGTTGAGAAACGTGAAACTTTTGTGAATAGGAGATCAGGTATCTGTAGTGCTTTTAAGTCTGCTAGTATTTCTGTTTCAGAAAAGTTATTATCCATTCCTTTAAGTAAGTAAGTGTGGAATTTTTCGGATTTCGGCGTAAAAGTAAAGAATGTTGTATTTGCCGCCGTTAAGATCTCTTTCGCTCTATTGTAGTCTATCAGGTTTTGAAGGTACAATACATGCTTATTGCTATGGATACGCTTAATATGAAATGAAGTAATTTGGAGCATCTTTTCGATGAGTTTTACCGTGTCCTTTGGGTCCTGCTGTAGTATATTTATTGGGGGCGGCTTATCTCTTTTTACGGCGATCGTTGTATCGATGGGCTGTGCAGGGTATTTCCCCGTCTGTAGGTTGTCACAGGGCATAGCCCCAGCCATTGGGGACGGTTGTAATTGAGGTGGTGTAGATTTCGTTGGTTTGTGGGCCACAGGTATACCACTTTGTTTTAGTGAGGTTCTATTGTTGTGCGGGGAGTCCCCGGTTTTCTGCGATGTAGATATTTGTTGAGATATGCGTTTTTCGTCATTTTTTGATCTGATTTCGTCGATAACTGAATTTTGATGAGAGTTATTTATTTCCATTTCATGGGTTGATGATGGTTGTGTGTCTTCAGATTGTAGTATTTCGAATGGATTTTTCGATGCAAAAGAAGAGTTTGAGAGTGTACTCATGACATTAATGCACGTGTTTTCAGCGTTCACATGATCTTCGTTTGTATTGTTGGAGGTGACTGTATTTTTTTTACTCCTTTGTAATGGAGTTGGTGCTGGATGGATGGGCTTCTTCTTAATAACTGCAGTATTATTTTCTGATAGGAAATCTTCTAGTGATTTTTGCAGATTTTTGGCACGGATCTCACTTTTCTTAAATTTAAAGTCACTTAACTTTGTGTTTTTGTAGTCTTCATTCGAAGCTTTTCTTTTGGGAGGTTGTCTCTTTGACATTATTGGTGTATTTATGGCGGAATCGGCTCCATTATCCGTATTGGTGATTTTACAGTCACTTATTTTTATGTTGTATTTTTTCGTCGTACTGCCAGTACGTTGTTCGCAGTTGAGAACTTTAATTGTTACACAGCTTGCACTTTAATAGTCTGTAATGCCAGCAATGTGGAGGCATTAAGAATCTTATGTCTCTTCCTGTCAGGTAGAAGGACGAGAATGAGTGTGTGTGTTTTTCGGCTAATAGATGTGTCTTGCTCGAAGGTTCGAGGCCGACTGACGAGAACCGGTGTATTCAGCGTAGTATGGCTGTTGGCAGATGTTTCATGCAGTGTTTTTCGAAAAATGATTAAAAGAATGTCGATCGTATCGTTGCAACTCGAGGGAGCTTGCATCGTCGAAAGATATCTCCTACCGTAGGTCGGCCGGGGTGAAGGGTATGTCCTGAGAAAGAATGGGGACGTACATTGTATTTGAAGAGGAGAAAAGCCACAGCTCCACGCGCAGAAAGCCTGATAGTGGAGGTAGCGAAATTGATAAAAATGACGAACATGTACTTGGAACTAGAGTAAAATTGGATCATCGGAAAACATTTCTTACCACAGGTCGTGCGGGCCCAAGGGTATGTGTCATGAGAAGGAATGGGGACGTACTTTGTACTTGAAGATGCGCCAAACAAAAGTTACGAGCGGCGCTAATTCGATAGTGACTATGATCAAGGTAAAAAATATATCGTTGGCGGTATTGAAAGTTTTCAAAACGGCAAAAAGTTTGGTACCAACGGCACGCGGGGTTCCCAAGCGGTCACCCATCCAAGTACTAACCGCGCCTAATGCTGCTTAACTTCGGTGATCGGACGAGAACCGGTGTATTCAGCGTAGTATGGCTGTTGGCAGATGTTTCATGCAGTGTTTTTCGAAAAATGATTAAAAGAATGTCGATCGTATCGTTGCAACTCGAGGGAGCTTGCATCGTCGAAAGATATCTCCTACCGTAGGTCGGCCGGGGTGAAGGGTATGTCCTGAGAAAGAATGGGGACGTACATTGTATTTGAAGAGGAGAAAAGCCACCGCTCCACGCGCAGAAAGCCTGATAGTGGAGGTAGCGAAATTGATAAAAATGACGAACATGTACTTGGAACTAGAGTAAAATTGGATCATCGGAAAACATTTCTTACCACAGGTCGTGCGGGCCCAAGGGTATGTGTCATGAGAAGGAATGGGGACGTACTTTGTACTTGAAGATGCGCCAAACAAAAGTTACGAGCGGCGCTAATTCGATAGTGACTATGATCAAGGTAAAAAATATATCGTTGGCGGTATTGAAAGTTTTCAAAACGGCAAAAAGTTTGGTACCAACGGCACGCGGGGTTCCCAAGCGGTCACCCATCCAAGTACTAACCGCGCCTAATGCTGCTTAACTTCGGTGATCGGACGAGAACCGGTGTTTTTTTTTTTTTTTTTATATAGTGTTTATTGTCCAAATTACATTTTTTGTTGTTGTACATAGGATATATATCCTCAACAAACAAAGGATAGCAGATACAAATTTTCTGAGACAAAAATGCCGTAATCGCGACGGCACAACATAGTCATTCAATTGTTAAGTTTATAAGTTTTATTTCATGACAGTGATATGTCGAATCTTTTGTGCTTATAGGAAGCACTTTACATTGTGTTATTAATTACCTTGTCCTAAAAATTTGGAGGGAAAAAACTGAACAATAATATTTTAATTATTTGATTGAACGAGCGGGGAGAGGGATGCGGAATAGGAATTGAGGGGTACAGGATTATTTACATATATTTACAGAGTGTACAGAGGTACGGCTTAGTTCGCCTCTGATATAATTACATTTTAGGTTTTTGATAACCACCAATACTTTTTTATATTTTTTCTGTGATTGTCTTTTATGTCTCTTTGGGGGAGATCTGTTTTATACCTCCATTGCGCATTATCGATTTGTCCAATTAGGTTTTCGCTATACAAGATCTTTTTGACACCTGCTTTTCTTTTTATATGATATATTATAGGAATGTTGTTTATATCTTGTAAGTAGTTTTTTTCATCTAGGTAAACGAAAGCTTCTGGTGGGATAAAACCTGATTTTAGTGTCTTTTTATAATATAATTCGTTTGGAAAAAGGCTACTGGATATTAAAGAATTTTCTTTTATTTTAATTGTTTGTGAAAAATGGTTTCTGGTTAATTTTAATATATGGCAGTCAATACGGTGGATGTTGGCAAGGTCATATATTTTTTTATTGTTGAGGAATTTTTTGTAATCAGAATCTTTGGATCTATATTTATTGATGCAAGCCCTTATGCATTTTCTTTCGAAAACTCTAATTTTTTCCATAAGGGAAGCGGATATGTTGTACCAGATTGGACAAGCGTATGTAATAATAGGCCTAATGAGCGCTTGATAACAGAGGATTTTAACTCTACTTTGCAGATGTTTTGAATAAAATAGGCGTTTTACTTTCCAAAATGCGTTTTTTGCTTTGGATAGTTGTTTATTTATGTGTTCTTTATAGTTTATATTTTCATCTATGTTAACTCCTAAGTAGCGGACGCTGTTTTTGTGAGGTATGAGCTCGCCCTCGTTGTTTCTTTCTCTTATTTGAAAGTTTTTACAATGATGTCTCTCTGAGCGACCGATTTCGCTTAGTTTTGGACGAAAAAGTATTGTTTCGCATTTAGTAGCATTAATTTTTAGTTTCCAAGTGTTATAATAATTGTTAATTTTTACGAATAGTTCTTGTAGCTCTGTTTCTATTATTTTAGTTTTTTTGCCTGTAATATAAATAATTAGATCGTCTGCGAAAGCTATTGAACGTTTATGCGTTGAAGAATTAAGATCGAATAGATTTAGGAGGTCGCTATTGTAGATATTAAAAAGAATTGGGGAGTTGACTGTTCCTTGCTGTAACCCATTTTCTATAAGGAATTCTTTGGTTGACATGTGAATACCATCAGTCATTATAAAGGATTTATTCGAGATCATGTTCCAAACAATTTTTATTAAGTATTTGGGAAAGTTTTTTTTGATCATTTTATATATGAGCCCTGATATCCAGACCGTATCGAATGCTTTTTCCAGATCTATTAAACAGGCTGCTACCCGTTGTTTGTCGTTTAATGCCCAGCAGATATCAGATGTTAATTTGTTTATTGCGTGTAGAGTCGAGTGTTTGTGTCGGAAACCGAATTGGTTCTCGGGAATTATATTGTTTTTAGTGCAAAAGGAAACTAGCGGAGTATTTATTACGATTTCGAATACTTTGCTTATATTGGGGAGCAGGCTTATTGGGCGTAGGTTAGATGGTGAGGAGCCGTCTTTATCTTTTTTTGTAATAGCAATTAATTTAGCTTTTTTCCATTTGTCGGGGAAATACATGTTGTTTAGTGCGTTATTAAAAAGTACCGAGTAGTACCATTTAATTTTTTCGGGCAGTTGTTTCAGCATTATATTTGGGATACCATCAAAGCCGGAAGATTTTTTATTGTTTAACTTCTCAAAAATGTTTTTTACTATATTAAAATTTGTGAAATAGTTTAATTCTGTGTCGGGTTGTTTGGGATTATCTGCTGTGTTCTGATCTGAAAATGTGCTAACAGTTTTATTTTCTTTTTCGTCCAAACTTTTTTCGTTTTTTAATTTGTTAGTTTCCGAAGTTATTATTCTATTTAGGTGTTCATTACCCATATGTATATTTTGTTTATGAATTTTAGCAAAATGTGTACCTATTAGGTTTAATTTTTCAGTTGTTTCGGAAATTATGAAATTACCTTCGTTATCTTGGCTAGCGTTTTGTACCGATATTCCGGCTTCTTGGAGGAGCGAGGCTTTATTTTCGGGAAGTTTAAGAGGTGGAATTGTGTGTATGCCTTTTGGCCTGAAAATTTGATTGACTCGAGGGAACATTTGTGCTGAATCGTTTATTGGGATGTTTTTAATTTTATTAGACCAGTATTGATTTATGGAGTTTGTAAATTCTTGTTTTAATTGGATTTTAATATTGTGAAGAAGGTAATCTAGGAATTCTAGCTCTTCTCTTTTATCGTAGGAGTAATTGCGCTTTATTTTTTTGATTTGAGAAAGAATATAGCTTTTGTCGCGTTGAATTTTTTTAATTTTATCATTAATATAAGGTTCACATGAGTTTTTTTGTTTTATTTTTGGTACTGTTTCAGAAATCGCGGCTTGGATATATTTTTCTATTTCGTTTATGAAAAGGTCGATTTGTTTGTTTGATAGGTTGACGTTGTTATAAATTTCTAAGTTGCAGTTTGTTCCGAGGTAGTCTCTAAAGTTTTTCCAATTAGCTTTTTTAAAGTTGTTCATGGGAGTGCTTGGATCTACTTCTAAAATTAAGTCGTCCGGTGAATTCTTATTTATTTGCATAATAAGTGCATTGTGATCACTGTTGTAGTCTATGGTTTCAAGCGTGCTATCTGGGCGTAAATTAAGAAATTGTAACCTTGCGTCTGCAAAGCATAAGTCTAGATAGGAGTTTCCATTCGGGTAGGAGGGGAATTCGGAACTATAAAATTTTGTTTTATATTGTATACTTTTGTTATCTAACCAGTTTTTAATGAAGTTTCCGCGAGTATTATTTGTACTATTTTTCCAGGATGTGTGTTTAGCGTTAAAATCACCGGCTATTATATAATAGTTTTCCATTTTATCAAGTTTCAGGATGCTGAAAAGATTGCTAAATTCTTTGTTGAATTCTTTTTGATTTCCGTTGGTTGCATAGGCTGATATTATGAGTAAATTTTCTAGGTTATTTATTTTTATTTTTATGATAGAAGATTCAAGAATTGTGAATTTAGCTATTTTTTCATTTGCGACGATTTTGTATTTCAGTGGATTTTTTACGAGGATTGCTGTTCCGCCGCCTTGAGTTGAATTATGACGGTCTTGTCGTATGATGGAATAATTTTTGAAATTTACTTGATGTATTTTATTTAATTTTGTTTCTGATATGAGTACGATATCGGGAGACTCTTTGTTCAATAGTGTTAACATACTGTATCTTCTTTGATTTGTTATAAGAGAGTTTACATTTATTGATATAATTTTTAAATGACTAAGGGTTAAGTAATTTTGATTATTCTCTAAGTTTGGATTCAAAATGTTTGCGTTAGTCATTTTCGATGCTATTGATTGTATTGAAGATGGAATCTATTCTTTCATCTTGTCTTTTTAGAGTTTCTTTTATTACATCTAATTGAGTTTGTTGTGTATTCATAATTTCTAGTAAGCTTTTTTTGAAATCTTCAAAGATGTTCAGAAGATTGGTTTGAGGCATAGAATTGATAGCGTTATCGTTTGCATTTGTTTGTGAGTTTATGTTTGAGGGTTGTGATTTGATTACTGGAGTTGGGCTATGGTTTGTATTTTGTTTTAATAGATCTGAAAATGTTAGTTCTGGTATAATTTTGCGACTAATTTGAGCAATACGTTTATTTTTTAGTTCTTTTGATTTGTTGAGTTTTTCGTTAAGTTTCTTACGTAATTCGACAAGTTTGGGGCAGCCTTTGTATGAAGCAGGGTGGCCGAAATTTTTGCAGTTTACACAATAAATTTTTTGTTTGTCAATCATTTGATCTTTGGTAATTTTGCATTCGCCTGGACCGTGTGATTCGATACATTTTACGCAACGGAAGTTGAGATTACAATTATGCGACGTGTGTCCTAGTAGTTGGCAATTATGGCATTGTAATATATCATTTTTTCTAATTTTTTCCCATTTTATTGAGTAGTAGTTTAAGTATTTGATTTTTAGTAAGTTATTGATGTTACTTTCAGGAGACATTTGGATTATAAAAAAAGGAAGAATTTTGTTGTTTGCTATAGATTTTTTGGTTGAGAAACGTGAAACTTTTGTGAATAGGAGATCAGGTATCTGTAGTGCTTTTAAGTCTGCTAGTATTTCTGTTTCAGAAAAGTTATTATCCATTCCTTTAAGTAAGTAAGTGTGGAATTTTTCGGATTTCGGCGTAAAAGTAAAGAATGTTGTATTTGCCGCCGTTAAGATCTCTTTCGCTCTATTGTAGTCTATCAGGTTTTGAAGGTACAATACATGCTTATTGCTATGGATACGCTTAATATGAAATGAAGTAATTTGGAGCATCTTTTCGATGAGTTTTACCGTGTCCTTTGGGTCCTGCTGTAGTATATTTATTGGGGGCGGCTTATCTCTTTTTACGGCGATCGTTGTATCGATGGGCTGTGCAGGGTATTTCCCCGTCTGTAGGTTGTCACAGGGCATAGCCCCAGCCATTGGGGACGGTTGTAATTGAGGTGGTGTAGATTTCGTTGGTTTGTGGGCCACAGGTATACCACTTTGTTTTAGTGAGGTTCTATTGTTGTGCGGGGAGTCCCCGGTTTTCTGCGATGTAGATATTTGTTGAGATATGCGTTTTTCGTCATTTTTTGATCTGATTTCGTCGATAACTGAATTTTGATGAGAGTTATTTATTTCCATTTCATGGGTTGATGATGGTTGTGTGTCTTCAGATTGTAGTATTTCGAATGGATTTTTCGATGCAAAAGAAGAGTTTGAGAGTGTACTCATGACATTAATGCACGTGTTTTCAGCGTTCACATGATCTTCGTTTGTATTGTTGGAGGTGACTGTATTTTTTTTACTCCTTTGTAATGGAGTTGGTGCTGGATGGATGGGCTTCTTCTTAATAACTGCAGTATTATTTTCTGATAGGAAATCTTCTAGTGATTTTTGCAGATTTTTGGCACGGATCTCACTTTTCTTAAATTTAAAGTCACTTAACTTTGTGTTTTTGTAGTCTTCATTCGAAGCTTTTCTTTTGGGAGGTTGTCTCTTTGACATTATTGGTGTATTTATGGCGGAATCGGCTCCATTATCCGTATTGGTGATTTTACAGTCACTTATTTTTATGTTGTATTTTTTCGTCGTACTGCCAGTACGTTGTTCGCAGTTGAGAACTTTAATTGTTACACAGCTTGCACTTTAATAGTCTGTAATGCCAGCAATGTGGAGGCATTAAGAATCTTATGTCTCTTCCTGTCAGGTAGAAGGACGAGAATGAGTGTGTGTGTTTTTCGGCTAATAGATGTGTCTTGCTCGAAGGTTCGAGGCCGACTGACGAGAACCGGTGTATTCAGCGTAGTATGGCTGTTGGCAGATGTTTCATGCAGTGTTTTTCGAAAAATGATTAAAAGAATGTCGATCGTATCGTTGCAACTCGAGGGAGCTTGCATCGTCGAAAGATATCTCCTACCGTAGGTCGGCCGGGGTGAAGGGTATGTCCTGAGAAAGAATGGGGACGTACATTGTATTTGAAGAGGAGAAAAGCCACAGCTCCACGCGCAGAAAGCCTGATAGTGGAGGTAGCGAAATTGATAAAAATGACGAACATGTACTTGGAACTAGAGTAAAATTGGATCATCGGAAAACATTTCTTACCACAGGTCGTGCGGGCCCAAGGGTATGTGTCATGAGAAGGAATGGGGACGTACTTTGTACTTGAAGATGCGCCAAACAAAAGTTACGAGCGGCGCTAATTCGATAGTGACTATGATCAAGGTAAAAAATATATCGTTGGCGGTATTGAAAGTTTTCAAAACGGCAAAAAGTTTGGTACCAACGGCACGCGGGGTTCCCAAGCGGTCACCCATCCAAGTACTAACCGCGCCTAATGCTGCTTAACTTCGGTGATCGGACGAGAACCGGTGTTTTTTTTTTTTTTTTTATAGGAAGTTTATTGTCCAAAATAAATGAAATTGTTACATATAATATTTATCCTCAATAAACAATGGATTTACAAATATAAAATGCTATGACAAAAGGTGCCGATATTTCGACAGCACGGCGCAGTCTTACATTATTTTTACTTATATAAATGAGTCTTAATAATTATATTGTAGTTGCTTTTCTTAGCATTTCTACCTTTTTTTTATGTTCATGTGTCAAAAAAAAATTTGGGAAAAATTAACACAGCTTTCTTTACATGTTTTTAGGGGGTTAGAATTGGTAAAGGAGTAGGAAGGGGAGTTGGTGTGCATAGATGGTATATTTATTTACATATATACAAGTATTTAGTGGAATTCGTATTTCGTATGGATGTTATATATATATTTTTTAAGATTTTGGTATCCACCAGTACTTTTTCGTATTTTTTCGATGATTGTCTTTTATATCTCTATGTGGTAAATCTATGTTGAATCTCCATTGCGCATTATCGCTGCGTATTAATAAGTTTTCATCGTATAGAATTGTTTTAATGCCAGCTCTCCTTTTGATATGATATATTACAGGTTTGTTGTTTTTATCTTGCAGGTAGTTTTTTTCATCTAGGTATAAGAATGCTTCAGGTGGAATGAAGCCTGTTTTTAGTGCTTTTCTATAGTATAATTCATTAGGATATATGCTACTGAATATTAGACTGTTTTCTTGAATTTTTGCTACTTGAGCAAAGTGATCTCTAGATAATTTTAAGATGTGACAGTCTATGCGATGAATATTTGCTAAGTCGTATAAAGATTTGTTTTTAATGTATTTTTGGAAATTACTATTTTGTGATCTGTATTTATTGAGACAGGTTCTTATGCATTTTCTTTCGAAGATTCTAATTTTTTCCATGGTTGAAGCGGAAATGTTATACCAAATTGGACAGCCATATGTTAGAATTGGTCTTATTAGCGCTTGGTAACACAAAATTTTAACTCTATTATTGAGGTGTTTAGAGTAAAATAGTCTTTTGACTTTCCAAAATGCTTTTTTCGCTTTGTCGAGTTGTATATCTATGTGTTTCTTGTAATTTATTTTGTCGTCTATATTAACGCCTAGGTATCGTACGCAATTTCTGTGTGGTACCTTCTCTCCTATGTCTGATTTTTCTCTTATTTGAAAATTCTTTACATGTTTTCTTTCTGTGTGTCCGAGATTGCTTTGGTTTGGAGTAAATAGAATTGTTTCACATTTAGTGGCATTAATTTTTAATTTCCACGTATTGTAATAATCGTTAATTTTTTCAAAAAGATTTTGTAGCTCTGATTCGATTGTTTTTGTTTTTTTGCCAGTTACGTATATAATGAGATCATCGGCGAAAGCTATTGATCGTTTATGGGTTGAAGTGTTTAGGTCGAACAGGTTTAGTAAATCACTATTATAAATATTGAAAAGTAAGGGAGAGTTTACTGTTCCTTGCTGAAGGCCATTATCTATAAGGAATTCTTTGCTTGAAGTACTTGCACCATCAGTCATTATAAATGATTTATTTGTTATCATGTTCCAGACGATTTTTATTAGGTATTTTGGAAAGTTCTTTTTAATCATTTTGTAGATGAGTCCTGAAATCCAGACTGTATCGAAAGCTTTTTCGAGATCTATTAAGCACGCTGCTACCTTTTGATTATCGTTTAAAGCCCGACAGATGTCTGATGTTAGTTTATTTATTGCGTGCAATGTAGAATGTCTAAATCGGAAACCGAACTGATTTTCTGGAATTATGTTGTTTTTTGAGCAAAAGTATGCGAGCGGTATATTAATTACGACCTCGAAGACTTTACCTATGTTGGGTAGAAGGCTGATTGGTCGTAAGTTAGATGGCGAGGAGCTGTCTTTATCTTTTTTTGTGATAGCTATTAATTTGGCTTTTTTCCACTTTTTAGGAAAGTACATATTATTTAACGCATTATTGAATATAATTGTGTAGTACCATTTTATTTTATCCGGGATATTTTTAAGCATGATGTTTGGTATACCGTCAAATCCGGATGATTTTTTATTATTTAGTTTGTTAAATATGATTTTTAATTGGTTAAAATTTATGAAGTAGTTTATATCTGTATCGGGTTGTTTAGGGTTATCGGATGTGTTTAGATTTGAGAACATACTGATTGTTTTATTTTCCTTTATATCAATATCTATTTCGGTTTTTAGCTTATTTGTTTCTAAGGTGATTATTCTGTTCAATTGTTCGCGGCCCATGTTCTGGTTTTGTTTGTGAATTTTTGCGAAGTGAGTACCTATTAGGTTTAGCTTTTCGACTCCGTTTGAAATGATAAAATTTCCTTCTGTGTCTATATCTGTTTTTTCTACGGATATGCCTGCTTCTTGTAGTAGTGCGGCTTTTTGTATAGGTAGTTTTATTGCTGGGATTGTGTGGGTGCCTTTAGGTCTGAATATATGGTTAACTTGAGGGAACATTTCTGCAGAATTGTTTATTGGGATATTTTTTATTTTGGATGACCAGTATTGATTTATGGAGTTTGAAAATTCTTGTTTTAATTTAATTTTAATGTTATGCAGGAGATACTCTAAATATTGTAGTTCTTCTCTTTTATCGTATGTATAATTGTGTTTTATTTTATTTATTTGAGATATTATATAGCTTTTATCCCGTTGTAGTTTTTTAATTGTGCTATTGAGATATGGATCACACGAGTTTTTTTCTTTTATTCTCGGTACAGATGTAAGTATGGCTGCTTGTATGTGTTTTTCTATTTCGTTTATGAATAAGTCTATTTGATTATTTGAGAGGTTATTATTATTATAAATTTTTAGATTGCAGTTCGATTCGAGGATATTTTTAAATTGTTTCCAGTTGGTTTTTTTAAAGTTGTACATATTTTTTTTCGTGTCTGTTTCTAGAATTAGATTATCTGCTGTGATCTTGTTTATTTTCATTGAGAGGGCATTATGGTCGCTATCGTATTCTATAGTTTTTAGTAAGTTGTTGGGTTTTAAGTTAAGAAAATGTAACCGAGAATCTGCGAAGCATATATCTAAGTAGGAATTTCCGTTGGGATACGAGGGTAATTCGGGGCTAAGAAAGTTAATTTTGTATTCTAGGCTTTTATTGTCTAACCAGGTGTTAATGAAGTTACCGCGAGTGTTGTTTATGCTGTTTTTCCAGTTAGTGTGTTTAGCGTTAAAATCTCCCGCTAATATGTAGTAATTTTCCATATTGTTTAATTGTAAATGGTAAAAAAGCTTTTCGAATTCTTCGTTAAAGTCTTTTTGGTTTCCGTTGGCTGCATATGCACTTATTATAAATAGGTTCTCATTGTTATTTATTTTCATTTTAATAATTGTGGTTTCTAGGGATTTATATTTCGTTATTTTTTCGTTCATAATGAATTTAAATTTGAGAGGATTTTTTATGAGAATTGCGGTCCCACCTCCTTGGTGTGAGCTTATTCTATCTTGTCTTACAATCGAATAGTTTTTAAAGTATACCTTGTGTATTTTATTTAGTTTAGTTTCTGAAAGGAGCACTAAGTCAGGTGATTCTTTGTTTAGAAGGGTTAGCATGCTGAATCTCCTTTGGTTTGTAATCAAAGAGTTAACGTTGATTGCTATTATTTTTAGGTACTTTAAGCTTATATTATTCATCGAAATTATTGATAGTATTAAGTATTGAGTCTATTCTTTCGTTTTGAATTCTTAAGGTTTCCTTTATTGAGTTTAGTTGTAATTGTTGTTCTTTGTAAATTTTTAGTATGTTATTTTTAAAATCTTCAATTATGTTACTTATATTTATGGGATTGTTATTATTATTTTCTTGTTGAATTGGGGGTTGTAAAAGCGTTTCTGAAATTATTGTTTGGTTTGGGCCTTTCTTAACTGCGTCAGCGAATTTAAGATCTGGTAAGACTTTACGACTTATCTGAATAATACGATTATTTTTTATTTCTTTAGCTTTGTTTGATTTTTCGCTAAGTTTTTTACGGAGCTGTATGAGTAAAGGGCAGCCTTTGTAGGATGCAGGGTGACCGTAATTTTTGCAGTTCACGCAATAGATTTGCTCTTTATCAAGCGTATTATCTTTTGAAATTTTACATTCGCCAGGTCCATGTGATTCAATACATTTAACGCACCGGTAATTAAGGTTACAATTTTGAGACGTATGGCCTAGTAGTTGACATTTATGACATTGCGTTATATCGTTTTTTTTTATTTTTTCCCATTTTATAGAGTAGTAATTAAGAAATTTGATTTTTAATAAGCTGTTTATGTTACTTTCAGGCGATGCTTGTACTATGAATATTGGAAGTAGAATGTCATATGCTTTTGATCTTTTTGTTGTAAAACGCGAGACTTTTGTAAATGTAACATCTGGCAACTGTAGTGCTTTTAGTTCTTCTAGGATTTCTATTTCGTTAAAGTTAGTGTCTAGACCTTTTAGTAAATAGGTATGCTGTTTTTGTGTTTTGGGGGTGAATGTGTAAAAGGCTGTGTTAGTCGTTATTAAAATTTCTTTTGCTCTATTATAATCCGGGAGGTTATTTAAAAAAAGTATGTGTTTACCGTCGTTTACGCGCTTAATGTAGAACGATTTAATGTTTAAAGTTTCTTCTATGAGTTTTACTGTGTCCTTTGGGTCTTGATGCATTATGTTTATTGGCGGCGGCTGGTTCTTCTTAGTATTCGGCGATGAGCTGTTGGGTTGGCTTGAGGAAGTCCACGAAGACCGTTCGGTTTGAATACCTGATCTATCGGCTATCTGTGCCTCGAGTATTTGGGTTTTATTGGTGCCAGGTAGGCTATTCTGCTCTTTTAGTATTTTGTTGGGTTTCTGGTTTTCCCCGATTTTAACTGTTGGGGCACTGTTTATTAGCTTACGGTTGTTTTCGTTTTTTTTCCGGATTTTTTCAATAATCTCTTGATTTGAATCTTCCATGTCTATTTGTCTTTCAGTAACAAGTATTTCAGAGTCTTGTGATAATATGTCGAATTGGTTCTTATCGGAGAATTCGCAGATCGTTGATGAATCTTCTTTTGTCAGGTTCTCGTGTTGTCCTTTGATAACGAAAGCTGCTGCTTTTTCATTTTTTTTGTTTCTGGAGAGTAGGTTATTTTTTAATTCTGCTTTGTTATCGCTTAGGAAATCTTTTAAGGATTTTTGTGTTTTATTTTGCGATAGGTTCTTTTTCATTTTTGTTTCGTTCGGATTAATTAAAGGATTTTCGATGTTTGCTGCTTTTCTTTTGCACGATTTCTTCATGATTGAATTTATATGCGTAAAGGTGGATTCTGAATCCTCATATTGGCTATTTTTTTCACTATTGTTAGTAACTTTTATTGCATAGATTGAACTCGTTCATTAAAGGAGGTCGGCTCCTTTGGGCACGAGGATTTTCCGTTATACTTCGTAATTTCACTATTTAAGAGAAAACTATATCACTAATCACAACTTATGTATTGGTCACTATATATAAATATTTTCAAGGTATAAATACTATGTATAGCTTCTCGTCAATACCACAGGACTACAACTATTCATTCAGCGACGACCGGTGATCGCGTAGTAGGCTGTTGGCAGATGTTTCATGCAGTGTTTTTCGAAAAATGAATTAAAAGAAATGTCGATCGTATCGTTTTTTGGCACTCGAGGGAGCTTGCATCGTCGAAAGATATCTCCTAACCGGGGTCGGCCGGGGTGAAGGGTTTATGTCCTGAGAAAGAATGTGGAGTACATTGTATTTGAAGAGAGAAAAGCCCCGCTCCACGCGCAAAAAGCTGATAATGGAGGTAGCGAAATTGATAAAAATGACGAACATGTACTTGGAACTAGAGTAAAATTGGATCATCGGAAAACATTTCTTACCACAGGTCGTGCGGGCCCAAGGGTATGTGTCATGAGAAGGAATGGGGACGTACTTTGTACTTGAAGATGCGCCAAACAAAAGTTACGAGCGGCGCTAATTCGATAGTGACTATGATCAAGGTAAAAAATATATCGTTGGCGGTATTGAAAGTTTTCAAAACGGCAAAAAGTTTGGTACCAACGGCACGCGGGGTTCCCAAGCGGTCACCCATCCAAGTACTAACCGCGCCTAATGCTGCTTAACTTCGGTGATCGGACGAGAACCGGTGTTTTTTTTTTTTTTTTATATAGTGTTTATTGTCCAAATTACATTTTTTGTTGTTGTACATAGGATATATATCCTCAACAAACAAAGGATAGCAGATACAAATTTTCTGAGACAAAAATGCCGTAATCGCGACGGCACAACATAGTCATTCAATTGTTAAGTTTATAAGTTTTATTTCATGACAGTGATATGTCGAATCTTTTGTGCTTATAGGAAGCACTTTACATTGTGTTATTAATTACCTTGTCCTAAAAATTTGGAGGGAAAAAACTGAACAATAATATTTTAATTATTTGATTGAACGAGCGGGGAGAGGGATGCGGAATAGGAATTGAGGGGTACAGGATTATTTACATATATTTACAGAGTGTACAGAGGTACGGCTTAGTTCGCCTCTGATATAATTACATTTTAGGTTTTTGATAACCACCAATACTTTTTTATATTTTTTCTGTGATTGTCTTTTATGTCTCTTTGGGGGAGATCTGTTTTATACCTCCATTGCGCATTATCGATTTGTCCAATTAGGTTTTCGCTATACAAGATCTTTTTGACACCTGCTTTTCTTTTTATATGATATATTATAGGAATGTTGTTTATATCTTGTAAGTAGTTTTTTTCATCTAGGTAAACGAAAGCTTCTGGTGGGATAAAACCTGATTTTAGTGTCTTTTTATAATATAATTCGTTTGGAAAAAGGCTACTGGATATTAAAGAATTTTCTTTTATTTTAATTGTTTGTGAAAAATGGTTTCTGGTTAATTTTAATATATGGCAGTCAATACGGTGGATGTTGGCAAGGTCATATATTTTTTTATTGTTGAGGAATTTTTTGTAATCAGAATCTTTGGATCTATATTTATTGATGCAAGCCCTTATGCATTTTCTTTCGAAAACTCTAATTTTTTCCATAAGGGAAGCGGATATGTTGTACCAGATTGGACAAGCGTATGTAATGATAGGCCTAATGAGCGCTTGATAACAGAGGATTTTAACTCTACTTTGCAGATGTTTTGAATAAAATAGGCGTTTTACTTTCCAAAATGCGTTTTTTGCTTTGGATAGTTGTTTATTTATGTGTTCTTTATAGTTTATATTTTCATCTATGTTAACTCCTAAGTAGCGGACGCTGTTTTTGTGAGGTATGAGCTCGCCCTCGTTGTTTCTTTCTCTTATTTGAAAGTTTTTACAATGATGTCTCTCTGAGCGACCGATTTCACTTAGTTTTGGACGAAAAAGTATTGTTTCGCATTTAGTAGCATTAATTTTTAGTTTCCAAGTGTTATAATAATTGTTAATTTTTACGAATAGTTCTTGTAGCTCTGTTTCTATTATTTTAGTTTTTTTGCCTGTAATATAAATAATTAGATCGTCTGCGAAAGCTATTGAACGTTTATGCGTTGAAGAATTAAGATCGAATAGATTTAGGAGGTCGCTATTGTAGATATTAAAAAGAATTGGGGAGTTGACTGTTCCTTGCTGTAACCCATTTTCTATAAGGAATTCTTTGGTTGACATGTGAATACCATCAGTCATTATAAAGGATTTATTCGAGATCATGTTCCAAACAATTTTTATTAAGTATTTGGGAAAGTTTTTTTTGATCATTTTATATATGAGCCCTGATATCCAGACCGTATCGAATGCTTTTTCCAGATCTATTAAACAGGCTGCTACCCGTTGTTTGTCGTTTAATGCCCAGCAGATATCAGATGTTAATTTGTTTATTGCGTGTAGAGTCGAGTGTTTGTGTCGGAAACCGAATTGGTTCTCGGGAATTATATTGTTTTTAGTGCAAAAGGAAACTAGCGGAGTATTTATTACGATTTCGAATACTTTGCTTATATTGGGGAGCAGGCTTATTGGGCGTAGGTTAGATGGTGAGGAGCCGTCTTTATCTTTTTTTGTAATAGCAATTAATTTAGCTTTTTTCCATTTGTCGGGGAAATACATGTTGTTTAGTGCGTTATTAAAAAGTACCGAGTAGTACCATTTAATTTTTTCGGGCAGTTGTTTCAGCATTATATTTGGGATACCATCAAAGCCGGAAGATTTTTTATTGTTTAACTTCTCAAAAATGTTTTTTACTATATTAAAATTTGTGAAATAGTTTAATTCTGTGTCGGGTTGTTTGGGATTATCTGCTGTGTTCTGATCTGAAAATGTTAACGTAAAATTAATTAATAAAATTAGTAATGCCCCACGTTGGGCGCCAAAATTAACGTAAGTTTGGCCCCACGTTGGGCGCCAAAAATATAACGTAAGCGGTCACGTTTTGGCGTCAAAGGAATATGACGTAAGGAGGTCGTCAGGAATGGGACAGGGAAAATGAATACGCGAAAACTACTTATCAATAAAGGTTTTTTTTGTTGCGTATGGAGCAGAGGTTCGCGAGTGGTTGTTCCCGTATGCGTTCCCGGATTCGGACGCGATGGATGCACGTTGCTCGCGCTGCGCTACTCTCTCTCCCCAGTCAGACTATATCCACGCAGAGAGGCGGGATTGTGGTCTGACCCTCTTTTGCTCTAGCGGACGATGTCCGCTGAGAGCGAAGGAAATGGGGCTCCTTATGCCTGTGCGTGAGAGCGCACGTGGCGAGAGAGGAGATTTCGCGGGCGGATGCAAAGTGAGTCCAGATTACCCGACTAGCGACGAAATGTGCTAACAGTTTTATTTTCTTTTTCGTCCAAACTTTTTTCGTTTTTTAATTTGTTAGTTTCCGAAGTTATTATTCTATTTAGGTGTTCATTACCCATATGTATATTTTGTTTATGAATTTTAGCAAAATGTGTACCTATTAGGTTTAATTTTTCAGTTGTTTCGGAAATTATGAAATTACCTTCGTTATCTTGGCTAGCGTTTTGTACCGATATCCGGCTTCTTGGAGGAGCGAGGCTTTATTTTCGGGAAGTTTAAGAGGTGGAATTGTGTGTATGCCTTTTGGCCTGAAAATTTGATTGACTCGAGGGAACATTTGTGCTGAATCGTTTATTGGGATGTTTTTAATTTTATTAGACCAGTATTGATTTATGGAGTTTGTAAATTCTTGTTTTAATTGGATTTTAATATTGTGAAGAAGGTAATCTAGGAATTCTAGCTCTTCTCTTTTATCGTAGGAGTAATTGCGCTTTATTTTTTTGATTTGAGAAAGAATATAGCTTTTGTCGCGTTGAATTTTTTTAATTTTATCATTAATATAAGGTTCACATGAGTTTTTTTGTTTTATTTTTGGTACTGTTTCAGAAATCGCGGCTTGGATATATTTTTCTATTTCGTTTATGAAAAGGTCGATTTGTTTGTTTGATAGGTTGACGTTGTTATAAATTTCTAAGTTGCAGTTTGTTCCGAGGTAGTCTCTAAAGTTTTTCCAATTAGCTTTTTTAAAGTTGTTCATGGGAGTGCTTGGATCTACTTCTAAAATTAAGTCGTCCGGTGAATTCTTATTTATTTGCATAATAAGTGCATTGTGATCACTGTTGTAGTCTATGGTTTCAAGCGTGCTATCTGGGCGTAAATTAAGAAATTGTAACCTTGCGTCTGCAAAGCATAAGTCTAGATAGGAGTTTCCATTCGGGTAGGAGGGGAATTCGGAACTATAAAATTTTGTTTTATATTGTATACTTTTGTTATCTAACCAGTTTTTAATGAAGTTTCCGCGAGTATTATTTGTACTATTTTTCCAGGATGTGTGTTTAGCGTTAAAATCACCGGCTATTATATAATAGTTTTCCATTTTATCAAGTTTCAGGATGCTGAAAAGATTGCTAAATTCTTTGTTGAATTCTTTTTGATTTCCGTTGGTTGCATAGGCTGATATTATGAGTAAATTTTCTAGGTTATTTATTTTTATTTTTATGATAGAAGATTCAAGAATTGTGAATTTAGCTATTTTTTCATTTGCGACGATTTTGTATTTCAGTGGATTTTTTACGAGGATTGCTGTTCCGCCGCCTTGAGTTGAATTATGACGGTCTTGTCGTATGATGGAATAATTTTTGAAATTTACTTGATGTATTTTATTTAATTTTGTTTCTGATATGAGTACGATATCGGGAGACTCTTTGTTCAATAGTGTTAACATACTGTATCTTCTTTGATTTGTTATAAGAGAGTTTACATTTATTGATATAATTTTTAAATGACTAAGGGTTAAGTAATTTTGATTATTCTCTAAGTTTGGATTCAAAATGTTTGCGTTAGTCATTTTCGATGCTATTGATTGTATTGAAGATGGAATCTATTCTTTCATCTTGTCTTTTTAGAGTTTCTTTTATTACATCTAATTGAGTTTGTTGTGTATTCATAATTTCTAGTAAGCTTTTTTTGAAATCTTCAAAGATGTTCAGAAGATTGGTTTGAGGCATAGAATTGATAGCGTTATCGTTTGCATTTGTTTGTGAGTTTATGTTTGAGGGTTGTGATTTGATTACTGGAGTTGGGCTATGGTTTGTATTTTGTTTTAATAGATCTGAAAATGTTAGTTCTGGTATAATTTTGCGACTAATTTGAGCAATACGTTTATTTTTTAGTTCTTTTGATTTGTTGAGTTTTTCGTTAAGTTTCTTACGTAATTCGACAAGTTTGGGGCAGCCTTTGTATGAAGCAGGGTGGCCGAAATTTTTGCAGTTTACACAATAAATTTTTTGTTTGTCAATCATTTGATCTTTGGTAATTTTGCATTCGCCTGGACCGTGTGATTCGATACATTTTACGCAACGGAAGTTGAGATTACAATTATGCGACGTGTGTCCTAGTAGTTGGCAATTATGGCATTGTAATATATCATTTTTTCTAATTTTTTCCCATTTTATTGAGTAGTAGTTTAAGTATTTGATTTTTAGTAAGTTATTGATGTTACTTTCAGGAGACATTGGATTATAAAAAAAGGAAGAATTTTGTTGTTTGCTATAGATTTTTTGGTTGAGAAACGTGAAACTTTTGTGAATAGGAGATCAGGTATCTGTAGTGCTTTTAAGTCTGCTAGTATTTCTGTTTCAGAAAAGTTATTATCCATTCCTTTAAGTAAGTAAGTGTGGAATTTTTCGGATTTCGGCGTAAAAGTAAAGAATGTTGTATTTGCCGCCGTTAAGATCTCTTTCGCTCTATTGTAGTCTATCAGGTTTTGAAGGTACAATACATGCTTATTGCTATGGATACGCTTAATATGAAATGAAGTAATTTGGAGCATCTTTTCGATGAGTTTTACCGTGTCCTTTGGGTCCTGCTGTAGTATATTTATTGGGGGCGGCTTATCTCTTTTTACGGCGATCGTTGTATCGATGGGCTGTGCAGGGTATTTCCCCGTCTGTAGGTTGTCACAGGGCATAGCCCCAGCCATTGGGGACGGTTGTAATTGAGGTGGTGTAGATTTCGTTGGTTTGTGGGCCACAGGTATACCACTTTGGGTTTGTAT
>JACCIA010000073.1:0-41949 GCA_018906985.1 Apocrypta bakeri | reverse complement strand
GCAAGCTTCAAAAACTTCTGCTCAAGCCTAAAAAATTTATGCGTGAGCTTTTGAACTTGAACACGTGTTTGTGAACTTAAGCGTCAGGCTCAATAACTTAAGAACAAGATTCCGAACTTGATGGCAAGCTTCTAAAACTCAAGCTTAAGCTTCCGAACTTGACCGCAAGCTTCTAAAACTTAAACGCAATCCTCAATAACTTTTGCGCGAGCTTCTGAACTTGAGCGAAAGCATCAAAAACTTCTACTCAAGCGCAAAAACTTATGCGTGAGCTTATGAATTTGACTGCAAGCTTCTAAAACTTCTGCTCAAGCCTAAAAAATTTATGCGTGAGCTTTTGAACTTGAACACGTGTTTGTGAACTTAAGCGTCAGGCTCAATAACTTAAGAACAAGATTCCGAACTTGAGCGCAAGCTTCTAAAACTCAAGCCTAAGCTTCCGAACTTGACCGCAAGCTTCTAAAACTTAAACGCAATCCTCAATAACTTTTGCGCGATCTTCTGAACTTGAGCGCAAGCTTCTAAAACTTAAACGCAATCCTCAATAACTTTTGCGCGAGCCTTTGAAACTTGAGCGCAAGCTTCTAAAACTTAAGCGCAAGCCTCAATAACTTTTGCGCGAGGTCTGAACTGAGCGCAAGCTTCTCAAACTTCTACTAAGCCTCAAAACTTTATGCGTGATGCTTTTGAACTGAGCACAGATTCGTGAACTAATGCGCAAGACTCAATAAACTTTTGCGCGAGCTTCTGAACTTGAGCAAAAGCATCAAAAACTTCTACTGAAGCGCAAAAATTTATGCGTGAGCTTATGAATTTGACTGCAATCTTCTAAAACTACTGCTCAAGCCTAAAAAATTTATGCGTGAGCTTTTGAACTTGAACACGAGTTTGTGAACTTAAGCGTCAGGCTCAATAACTTAAGAACAAGATTACGAACTTGAACGCAAGCTTCTAAAACTCAAGCTTAAGCTTCCAAACTTGAGCGCAAGCTTCCAAAACTTATGCGCAGTCGTGAAAAATTTATGCGCAAGATTCCGAACATGACTGCAAGCTTCTAAAACTTAAACGCAATCCTCAATATCTTTTGCGCGAGCTTCAGAACTTGAGCGAAAGCATCAAAAACTTCTACTCAAGCGCAAAAATTTATGCGTGAGCTTATGAATTTGACTGCAAGCTTCTAAAACTTCTGCTCAAGCCTAAAAAATTTATGCGTGAGCTTTTGAACTTGAACACGTGTTTGTGAACTTAAGTGTCAGCCTCAATAACTTATGCGCAAGACTCCGAACTTGAGCGCAAGCTTCTAAAACTTAAGCGCAAGCCTCAATAACTTTTGCGCGAGGTTCTGAACTTGAGCGAAAGCATCAAAAACTTCTACTCAAGCGCAAAAATTTATGCGTGAGCTTATGAATTTGACTGCAAGCTTCTAAAACTTCTGCTCAAGCCTAAAAAATTTATGCGTGAGCTTTTGAACTTGAACACGTGTTTGTGAACTTAAGCGTCAGCCTCAATAACTTATGCGCAAGACTCCGAAATTGAGCGCAAGCTTCTCAAACTTCTACTCAAGCCTCAAATCTTTGTGCGTGATCTTTTGAACTTGAGCACGGATTCGTGAACTAATGCGCAAGACTCAATAGCTTTTGCGCGAGCTTCTGAAATTTAGCAAATGCATCAAAGACTTCTACTAAAGCACAAAAATTTATGCGTGAGCTTATGAATTTGACCGCAAGTTTCTAAAACTTTTGCTCAAGCCTAAAAAATTTATGCGTAAGCTTTTGAACTTGAACACGAGTTTGTGAACTTAAGCGTCAGGCTCAATAACTTAAGAACAAGATTCCGAACTTGAGCGCAAGCTTCCAAAACTTATGCGCAAGCGTGAAAAATTTATGCGCAAGATTCCGAACTTGACTGCAAGCTTCTAAAACTTAAACGCAATCCTCAATAACTTTTGCGCGAGCTTCTGAACTTGAGCGCAAGCTTCTAAAACTCAAGCTTTCCTCAATAACTTTTGCGCGAGGTTCTGAACTTGAGCGCAAGCTTTTAAAACTTAAGCGCAAGCCTCAATAAGTTTTGCGCGAGGTTCTGAACTTGAGCGCAAGCTTCTCAAACTTCTACTCAAGCCTCAAATCTTTGTGCGTGATCTTTTGAACTTGAGCACTGATTCGTGAACTAATGCGCAAGACTCAATAGCTTTTGCGCGAGCTTCTCAAATTGAGCAAATGCATCAAAGACTTCTACTAAAGCACAAAAATTTATGCGTGAGCTTATGAATTTGACCGCAAGCTTCTAAAACTTCTGCTCAAGCCTAAAAAATTTATGCGTGACCTTTTGAACTCGAACACGAGTTTGTGAACTTAAGCGTCAGGCTCAATAACTTAAGAGCAAGATTCCCAACTTGAGCGCAAGCTTCTAAAACTCAAGCTTGAGCTTCCAAACTTGAGCGCAAGCTTCCAAAACTTATACGCAAGCGTGAAAAATTTATGCGGAAGATTCTGAACTTGACCGCAAGCTTCTAAAACTTAAACGCAATCCTCAATAACTTTTACGCGAGCTTCTGAACTTGAGCGCAAGCTTCTAAAACTTAAGCGAAAGCCTCAATAACTTTTGCGCGAGCTTCTGAACTTGAGCGCAAGCTTCTCAAACTTCTACTCAAGCCTCAAAACTTTATGCGTGATCTTTTGAACTTGAGCACAGATTCGTGAACTAATGCGCAAGATTCAATAACTTTTGCGCGAGCTTCTGAACTTGAGCAAAAGCATCAAAAACTTCTACTGAAGCGCAAAAATTTATGCGTGAGCTTATGAATTTGACCGCAAGCTTCTAAAACTTCTGCTCAAGCCTAAAAAATTTATGCGTGACCTTTTGAACTCGAACACGAGTTTGTGAACTTAAGCGTCAGGCTAAATAACTTAAGAGCAAGATTCCCAAATTGAGCGCAAGCTTCTAAAACTCAAGCTTAAGCTTCCAAACTTGAGCGCAAACTTCCAAAATTTATACGCAAGCGTGAAAAATTTATGCGGAAGATTCTGAACTTGACCGCAAGCTTCTAAAACTTAAACGCAATTCTCAATAACTTTTACGCGAGCTTCTGAACTTGAGCGCAAGCTTCTCAAACTTCTACTCAAGCCTCAAAACTTTATGCGTGATCTTTTGAACTTGAGCACAGATTCGTGAACTAATGCGCAAGATTCAATAACTTTTGCGCGAGCTTCTGAACTTGAGCAAAAGCATCAAAAACTTCTACTGAAGCGCAAAAATTTATGCGTGAGCTTATGAATTTGACCGCAAGCTTCTAAAACTTCTGCTCAAGCCTAAAAAATTTATGCGTGACCTTTTGAACTCGAACACGAGTTTGTGAACTTAAGCGTCAGGCTAAATAACTTAAGAGCAAGATTCCCAACTTGAGCGCAAGCTTCTAAAACTCAAGCTTAAGCTTCCAAACTTGAGCGCAAGCTTCTAAAACTTAAACGCATTCCTCAATAACTTTTGCGCGAGCTTCTGAACTTGAGCGCAAGCTTCTAAAACTTAAACGCAATCCTCAATAACTTTTGCGCGAGCTTCTGAACTTGAACGCAAGCTTCTAAAACTTAAGCGCAAGCCTCAATAACTTTTGCGCGAGGTTCTGAACTTGAGCGCAAGCTTCTCAAACTTCTACTCAAGCCTCAAAACTTTATGCGTGATCTTTTGAACTTGAGCACAGATTCGTGAACTAATGCGCAAGATTCAATAACTTTTGCGCGAGCTTCTGAACTTGAGCAAAAGCATCAAAAACTTCTACTGAAGCGCAAAAATTTATGCGTGAGCTTATGAATTTGACTGCAAGCTTCTAAAACTACTGCTCAAGCCTAAAAAATTTATGCGTGAGCTTTTGAACTTGAACACGAGTTTGTGAACTTAAGCGTCAGGCTCAATAACTTAAGAACAAGATTACGAACTTGAGCGCAAGCTTCTAAAACTCAAGTTTAAGCTTCCAAACTTGAGCGCAAGCTTCCAAAACTTATGCGCAAGTGTGAAAAATTTATGCGCAAGATTCCGAACTTGACTGCAAGCTTCTAAATCTTAAACGCAATCCTCAATAACTTTTGCGCGAGCTTATGAATTTGACCGCAAGTTTCTAAAACTTTTGCTCAAGCCTAAAAAATTTATGCGTGAGCTTTTAAACTTGAACACGAGTTTGTGAACTTAAGCGTCAGCCTCAAAAATTTATGCGCAAGATTCCGAACTTGACCGCAAGCTTCTAAAACTTAAACGCAATCCTCAATAACTTTTGCGCGAGCTTCTGAACTTGAGCGCAAGCTTCTAAAACTTAAACGCATTCCTCAATAACTTTTGCGCGAGCTTCTGAACTTGAACGCAAGCTTCTAAAACTTAAGTGCAAGCCTCAATAACTTTTGCGCGAGGTTCTGAACTTGTGCGCAAGCTTCTCAAACTTCTACTCAAGCCTCAAATCTTTGTGCGTGATCTTTTGAACTTGAGCACTGATTCGTGAACTAATGCGCAAGATTCAATAACTTTTGCGCGAGCTTCTGAACTTGAGCAAAAGCATCAAAAACTTCTACTGAAGCGCAAAAATTTATGCGTGAGCTTATGAATTTGACCGCAAGCTTCTAAAACTTCTGCTCAAGCCTAAAAAATTTATGCGTGAGCTTTTGAACTTGAACACGAGTTTGTGAACTTAAGCGTCAGGCTCAATAACTTAAGAACAAGATTCCGAACTTGAGCGCAAGCTTCTAAAACTCAAGCTTAAGCTTCCAAACTTGAGCGCAAGTTTCCAAAACTTATGCGCAAGCGTGAAAAATTTATGCGCAAGATTCCGAACTTGACTGCAAGCTTCTAAAACTTAAACGCAATCCTCAATAACTTTTGCGCGAGCTTCTGAACTTGTGCGAAAGCATCAAAAACTTCTACTCAAGCGCAAAAACTTATGCGTGAGCTTATGAATGTGACTGCAAACTTCTAAAACTTCTGCTCAAGCCTAAAAAATTTATGCGTGAGCTTTTGAACTTGAACACGAGTTTGTGAACTTAAGCGTCGGGCTCAATAACTAAAGAGCAAGATTCCGAACTTGACCGCAAGCTTCTAAAACTTAAACGCAATCCTCAATAACTTTTGCGCGAGCTTCTGAACTTGAGCGCAAGCTTCTAAAACTTAAACGCAATCCTCAATAACTTATGCGTGAGCTTCTGAACTTGAGCGCAAGCTTCTAAATCTTAAGCGCAAGCCTCAATAACTTTTGGGCGAGGTTCTGAACTTGTGCGAAACCGTCTAAAACTTCTGCTCATGCCTCAAAAATTTATGCGTGAGCTTTTGAACTTGAACACGTGTTTGTGAACTTAAGCGTCAGGCTCAATAACTTAAGAACAAGATTACGAACTTGAGCGCAAGCTTCTAAAACTCAAGCTTAAGCTTCCGAACTTGACCGCAAGCTTCTAAAACTTAAACGCAATCCTCAATAACTTTTGCGCGAGCTTCTGAACTTGAGCGCAAGCTTCTAAAACTTAAACGCAATCCTCAATAACTTATGCGTGAGCTTCTGAACTTGAGCGCAAGCTTCTAAATCTTAAGCGCAAGCCTCAATAACTTTTGCGCGAGCTTCTGAACTTGTGCGAAAGCATCAAAAACTTCTACTCAAGCGCAAAAACTTATGCGTGAGCTTATGAATGTGACTGCAAGCTTCTAAAACTTCTGCTCAAGCCTAAAAAATTTATGCGTGATCTTTTGAACTTGAGCACAGATTCGTGAACTAATGCGCAAGACTCAATAACTTTTGCGCGAGCTTCTGAACTTGAGCAAAAGCACCAAAACTTCTACTGAAGCGCAAAAATTTATGCGTGAGCTTTTGAACTTGAACACGAGTTTGTGAACTTAAGCGTCAGGCTCAATAACTTAAGAACAAGATTACGAACTTGAGCGCAAGCTTCTAAAACTCAAGCTTAAGCTTCCAAACTTGAGCGCAAGCTTCCAAAACTTCTACTCAAGCGCAAAAATTTATGCGTGAGCTTATGAATTTGACTGCAAGCTTCTAAAACTTCTGCTCAAGCCTAAAAAATTTATGCGTGAGCTTTTGAACTTGAACACGTGTTTGTGAACTTAAGCGCAAGCCTCAATAACTTTTGCGCGAGGTTCTGAACTTGAGCGCTAGCTTCTAAAACTTTTGCTCAAGCCTAAAAAATTTATGCGTGAGCTTTTGAACTTGAACACGAGTTTGTGAACTTAAGCGTCAGCCTCAAAAATTTATGCGCAAGATTCCGAACTTGACCGCAAGCTTCTAAAACTTAAACGCAATCCTCAATAACTTTTGCGCGAGCTTCTGAACTTGAGCGCAAGCTTCTAAAACTTAAACGCATTCCTCAATAACTTTTGCGCGAGCTTCTAAACTGGAACGCAAGCTTCTAAAACTTAAGCGCAAGCCTCAATAACTTTTGCGCGAGGTTCTGAACTTGTGCGAAACCGTCTAAAACTTCTGCTCATGCCTCAAAAATTTATGCGTGAGCTTTGGAACTTGACCCCAAGCTTCTAAAACTTCTGCTTAAGCCTCAAATCTTTGTGCGTGATCTTTTGAACTTGAGCACGGATTCGTGAACTAATGCGCAAGACTCAATAACTTTTGCGCGAGCTTCTGAAATTGAGCAAATGCATCAAAGACTTCTACTATAGCGCAAAAATTTATGCGTGAGCTTATGAAATTGACCGCAAGTTTCTAAAACTTTGCTCAAGCCTAAAAAATTTATGCGTGAGCTTTTGAACTTGAACACGAGTTTGTGAACTTAAGCGTCAGGCTCAATATCTTAAGAGCAAGATTCCCAACTTGAGCGCAAGCTTCTAAAACTCAAGCTTAAGCTTCCAAACTTGAGCGCAAGATTCCAAAACTTAAACGCAATCCTCAATAACTTTTTCGCGAGCTTCTGAACTTGAGCGCAAGCTTCTAAAACTTAATCGAAAGCCTCAATAACTTTTGCGCGAGCTTCTGAAATTGAGCAAAAGCATCAAAGACTTCTACTAAAGCGATAAAATTTATGCGTGTGCTTATGAATTTGACCGCAAGTTTCTAAAACTTTTGCTCAAGACTAAAAAATTTATGCGTGAGCTTTTGAACTGTAACACGAGTTTGTGAACTTAAGCGTCAGCTTAAAAAATTTATGCGCGAGCTTCTGAACTTGAGCGAAAGCGTCTAAAACTTCTGCTCATGCCTCAAAACTTTATGCGTGATTTTATGAACTTGAGCACGGATTCGTGAACTAATGCGCAAGTCTCAATAACTTTGTGCGAGCTTCTGAACTTGAGCGCAACCTGCTAAAACTTAAACGCAAGCCTCAATAACTTTTGCGCGAGGTTCTGAAATTGAGCGCAAGCTTCTCAAACTTCTACTCAAGCCTCAAAACTTTATGCGTGAGCTTTTGAACTGTAACACGAGTTTGTGAACTTAAGCGTCAGCTTAAAAAATTTATGCGCGAGCTTCTGAACTTGAGCGAAAGCGTCTAAAACTTCTGCTCATGCCTCAAAACTTTATGCGTGATTTTATGAACTTGAGCACGGATTCGTGAACTAATGCGCAAGTCTCAATAACTTTTGTGCGAGCTTCTGAACTTGAGCGCAAGCTTCTAAAACTTAAACGCAATCCTCAATAACTTTTGCGCGATCTTCTGAACTTGAGCGCAAGCTTCTAAAACTTAAACGCAATCCTCAATAACTTTTGCGCGAGCTTCTGAACTTGAGCGCAAGCTTCTAAAACTTAAGCGCAAGCCTCAATAACTTTTGCGCGAGGTTCTGAACTTGAGCGCAAGCTTCTCAAACTTCTACTCAAGCCTCAAAACTTTATGCGTGATCTTTTGAACTTGAGCACAGATTCGTGAACTAATGCGCAAGACTCAATAACTTTTGCGCGAGCTTCTGAACTTGAGCAAAAGCATCAAAAACTTCTACTCAAGCGCAAAAATTTATGCGTGAGCTTATGAATTTGACTGCAAGCTTCTAAAACTTCTGCTCAAGCCTAAAAAATTTATGCGTGAGCTTTTGAACTTGAACACGTGTTTGTGAACTTAAGCGTCAGGCTCAATAACTTAAGAACAAGATTACGAACTTGAGCGCAAGCTTCTAAAACTCAAGCTTAAGCTTCCAAACTTGAGCGCAAGCTTCCAAAACTTATGCGCAAGCGTGAAAAATTTATGCGCAAGATTCCGAACTTGACTGCAAGCTTCTAAAACTTAAACGCAATCCTCAATAACTTTTGCACGAGCTTCTGAACTTGAGCGAAAGCATCAAAAACTTCTACTCAAGCGCAAAAATTTATGCGTGAGCTTATGAATTTGACTGCAAGCTTCTAAAACTTCTGCTCAAGCCTAAAAAATTTATGCGTGAGCTTTTGAACTTCAACACGTGTTTGTGAACTTAAGCGTCAGCCTCAATAACTTATGCGCAAGACTCCGAACTTGAGCGCAAGCTTCTAAAACTTAAGCGCAAGCCTCAAAACTTTATGCGTGATCTTTTGAACTTGAGCACAGATTCGTGAACTAATGCGCAAGTCTCAATAACTTTTGTGCGAGCTTCTGAACTTGAGCGCAACCTGCTAAAACTTAAACGCATTCCTCAATAACTTTTGCGCGAGGTTCTGAACTTGTGCGCAAGCTTCTCAAACTTCTACTCAAGCCTCAAAACTTTGTGCGTGATCTTTTAAACTTGAGCACGGATTCGTGAACTTATGCGCAAGACTCAATAACTTTTGCGCGAGCTTCTGAACTTGAGCGAAAGCATCAAAAACTTCTACTCAAGCGCAAAAACTTATGCGTGAGCTTATGAATTTGACTGCAAGCTTCTAAAACTTCTGCTCAAGCCTAAAAAATTTATGCGTGAGCTTTTGAACTTGAACACGAGTTTGTGAACTTAAGCGTCAGGCTCAATAACTTAAGAACAAGATTCCGAACTTGAGCGCAAGCTTCTAAAACTCAAGCTTAAGCTTCCGAACTTGACCGCAAGCTTCTAAAACTTAAACGCAATCCTCAATAACTTTTGCGCGAGCTTCTGAACTTGAGCGCAAGCTTCTAAAACTTAAACGCAATCCTCAATAACTTTTGCGCGAGCTTCTGAACTTGAGCGCAAGCTTCTAAATCTTAAGCGCAAGCCTCAATAACTTTTGCGCGAGGTTCTGAACTTGAGCGCAAGCTTCTCAAACTTCTACTCAAGCCTCAAAACTTTATGCGTGATCTTTTGAACTTGAGCACAGATTCGTGAACTAATGCGCAAGACTCAATAACTTTTGCGCGAGCTTCTGAACTTGAGCAAAAGCACCAAAACTTCTACTGAAGCGCAAAAATTTATGCGTGAGCTTTTGAACTTGAACACGAGTTTGTGAACTTAAGCGTCAGGCTCAATAACTTAAGAACAAGATTACGAACTTGAGCGCAAGCTTCTAAAACTCAAGCTTAAGCTTCCAAACTTGAGCGCAAGCTTCCAAAACTTCTACTCAAGCGCAAAAATTTATGCGTGAGCTTATGAATTTGACTGCAAGCTTCTAAAACTTCTGCTCAAGCCTAAAAAATTTATGCGTGAGCTTTTGAACTTGAACACGTGTTTGTGAACTTAAGCGCAAGCCTCAATAACTTTTGCGCGAGGTTCTGAACTTGAGCGCAAGCTTCTAAAACTTTTGCTCAAGCCTAAAAAATTTATGCGTGAGCTTTTGAACTTGAACACGAGTTTGTGAACTTAAGCGTCAGCCTCAAAAATTTATGCGCAAGATTCCGAACTTGACCGCAAGCTTCTAAAACTTAAACGCAATCCTCAATAACTTTTGCGCGAGCTTCTGAACTTGAGCGCAAGCTTCTAAAACTTAAACGCATTCCTCAATAACTTTTGCGCGAGCTTCTAAACTGGAACGCAAGCTTCTAAAACTTAAGCGCAAGCCTCAATAACTTTTGCGCGAGGTTCTGAACTTGTGCGAAAGCGGCTAAAACTTCTGCTCATGCCTCAAAAATTTATGCGTGAGCTTTGGAACTTGACCCCAAGCTTCTAAAACTTCTGCTTAAGCCTCAAATCTTTGTGCGTGATCTTTTGAACTTGAGCACGGATTCGTGAACTAATGCGCAAGACTCAATAACTTTTGCGCGAGCTTCTGAAATTGAGCAAATGCATCAAAGACTTCTACTATAGCGCAAAAATTTATGCGTGAGCTTATGAATTTGACCGCAAGTTTCTAAAACTTTGCTCAAGCCTAAAAAATTTATGCGTGAGCTTTTGAACTTGAACACGAGTTTGTGAACTTAAGCGTCAGGCTCAATATCTTAAGAGCAAGATTCCCAACTTGAGCGCAAGCTTCTAAAACTCAAGCTTAAGCTTCCAAACTTGAGCGCAAGATTCCAAAACTTAAACGCAATCCTCAATAACTTTTTCGCGAGCTTCTGAACTTGAGCGCAAGCTTCTAAAACTTAATCGAAAGCCTCAATAACTTTTGCGCGAGCTTCTGAACTTGAGCGCAAGCTTCTAAAACTTAAGCGCAAGCCTCAATAACTTTTGCGCGAGGTTCTGAAATTGAGCGCAAGCTTCTCAAACTTCTACTCAAGCCTCAAAACTTTATGCGTGATCTTTTGAACTTGAGCACAGATTCGTGAACTAATGCGCAAGTCTCAATAACTTTTGTGCGAGCTTCTGAACTTGAGCGCAACCTGCTAAAACTTAAACGCATTCCTCAATAACTTTTGCGCGAGGTTCTGAACTTGTGCGCAAGCTTCTCAAACTTCTACTCAAGCCTCAAAACTTTGTGCGTGATCTTTTAAACTTGAGCACGGATTCGTGAACTTATGCGCAAGACTCAATAACTTTTGCGCGAGCTTCTGAACTTGAGCGAAAGCATCAAAAACTTCTTCTCAAGCGCAAAAACTTATGCGTGAGCTTATGAATTTGACTGCAAGCTTCTAAAACTTCTGCTCAAGCCTAAAAAATTTATGCGTGAGCTTTTGAACTTGAACACGAGTTTGTGAACTTAAGCGTCAGGCTCAATAACTTAAGAACAAGATTCCGAACTTGAGCGCAAGCTTCTAAAACTCAAGCTTAAGCTTCCGAACTTGACCGCAAGCTTCTAAAACTTAAACGCAATCCTCAATAACTTTTGCGCGAGCTTCTGAACTTGAGCGCAAGCTTCTCAAACTTCTACTCAAGCCTCAAAACTTTATGCGTGATCTTTTGAACTTGAGCACAGATTCGTGAACTAATGCGCAAGACTCAATAACTTTTGCGCGAGCTTCTGAACTTGAGCAAAAGTATCAAAAACTTCTACTGAAGCGCAAAAATTTATGCGTGAGCTTATGAATTTGACTGCAAGCTTCTAAAACTACTGCTCAAGCCTAAAAAATTTATGCGTGAGCTTTTGAACTTGAACACGTGTTTGTGAACTTAAGCGTTAGGCTCAATAACTTAAGAACAAGATTCCGAACTTGAGCGCAAGCTTCTAAAACTCAAGCTTAAGCTTCCAAACTTGAGCGCAAGCTTCCAAAACTTTTGCGCAAGCGTGAAAAATTTATGCGCAAGATTCCGAACTTGACTGCAAGCTTCTAAAACTTATACGCAATCCTCAATAACTTTTGCGCGAGCTTCTGAACTTGAGCGAAAGCATCAAAAACTTCTACTCAAGCGCAAAAATTTATGCGTGAGCTTATGAATTTGACTGCAAGCTTCTAAAACTTCTGCTCAAGCCTAAAAAATTTATGCGTGAGCTTTTGAACTTGAACACGTGTTTGTGAACTTAAGCGTTAGGCTCAATAACTTAAGAACAAGATTCCGAACTTGAGCGCAAGCTTCTAAAACTTAAGCGCAAGCCTCAATAACTTTTGCGCGAGGTTCTGAAATTGAGCGCAAGCTTCTCAAACTTCTACTCAAGCCTCAAAACTTTATGCGTGATCTTTTGAACTTGAGCACAGATTCGTGAACTAATGCGCAAGACTCAATAACTTTTGTGCGAGCTTCTGAACTTGAGCGCATCCTGCTAAAACTTAAACGCATTCCTCAATAACTTTTGCGCGAGGTTCTGAACTTGTGCGCAAGCTTCTCAAACTTCTACTCAAGCCTCAAAACTTTGTGCGTGATCTTTTAAACTTGAGCACGGATTCGTGAACTTATGCGCAAGACTCAATAACTTTTGCGCGAGCTTCTGAACTTGAGCGAAAGCATCAAAAACTTCTACTCAAGCGCAAAAACTTATGCGTGAGCTTATGAATTTGACCGCAAGCTTCTAAAACTTCTGCTCAAGCCTAAAAAATTTATGCGTGACCTTTTGAACTCGAACACGAGTTTGTGAACTTAAGCGTCAGGCTAAATAACTTAAGAGCAAGATTCCCAACTTGAGCGCAAGCTTCTAAAACTCAAGCTAGCTTCCAAACTGAGCGCAAGCTTCTAAAACTTAAGCATTCCTCAATAACTTCCAGCTTCTGAACTTGAGCGCAAGCTTCTAAAACTTAAACTTAAACTTTTGCGCGCTTCTGAATTGAACGCAAGCTCTAAAACTTATGCGCAACGTGAAAAATTTTGCGCAAGATTGCGCGAGCTTAAAACTAAACGCAATCCTCAATAACTTGCGCGAGCTTCTGAACTTGTGCGAAAGCATCAAAAACTTCTACTCAAGCGCAAAAACTTATGCGTGAGCTTATGAATGTGACGCAAACTTCTAAAACTTCTGCCCAAGCCTAAAAAATTTATGCGTGAGCTTTTGAACTTGAACACGAGCTTTCGGGCTCAATAACTAAAACTTGACTTGACCGCGCTTCTAAAACTCAAGCTTCTAAAACTTAAACGCAATGCGCCTCAATAACTTTTGCAATCCTCAATAACGCGAGCTTCTGAACTTGAGCGCAAGCTTCTAAATCTTAAGCGCACTTTTGCGCGAGGTTCTGCTTGCGAAACCTCAAACTTCTACTCAAAAATTTATGCGTGAGCTTTTGAACTCGTGTTTGTGAAAACTTTATAAGAACAAGCGTGAGCGCAAGCTTCTAAAATCTTTTGAACTTGACCGCAAGCTTCTAAAACTTAAAGCAATCCTCACTTTTGCGCAGCTTCTGATTCGCTTCTAAAACTTGCAATCCTCAATAACTTATGCGTGACTAATGCGCAAGCTTCTAAATCTTAAGCGCAAGCCTCAATAACTTTTGCGCGAGCTTCTGAACTTGAGCAAAAGCAAAAACATCAAAAACTTCTACTTCTGCTGCCTAAAAAATTTATGCGTGATCTTTTGCGCATTCGTGAAAATGCGCAAGACTTATGCGCGAGCTTATGAATTTGACTGCAAGCTTCTAAAACTACTGCTCAAGCCTAAAAAATTTATGCGTGAGCTTTTGAACTTGAACACGTGTTTGTGAACTTAAGCGTTAGGCTCAATAACTTAAGAACAAGATTCCGAACTTGAGCGCAAGCTTCTAAAACTCAAGCTTAAGCTTCCAAACTTGAGCGCAAGCTTCCAAAACTTTGCGCAAGCGTGAAAAATTTATGCGCAAGATTCCGAACTTGACTGCAAGCTTCTAAAACTTATACGCAATCCTCAATAACTTTTGCGCGAGCTTCTGAACTTGAGCGAAAGCATCAAAAACTTCTACTCAAGCGCAAAAATTTATGCGTGAGCTTATGAATTTGACTGCAAGCTTCTAAAACTTCTGCTCAAGCCTAAAAAATTTATGCGTGAGCTTTTGAACTTGAACACGTGTTTGTGAACTTAAGCGTTAGGCTCAATAACTTAAGAACAAGATTCCGAACTTGAGCGCAAGCTTCTAAAACTTAAGCGCAAGCCTCAATAACTTTTGCGCGAGGTTCTGAAATTGTGCGCAAGCTTCTCAAACTTCTACTCAAGCCTCAAAACTTTATGCGTGAGCTTTTGAACTTGAACACGATTGTGAACTTAAGCGCAAGCCTCAATAACTTTTGTGCGAGATTCTGAACTTGAGCGCAAGCTTCTCAAACTTCTACTCAAGCCTCAAAACTTTGTGCGTGATCTTAAACTTGAGCACGGATTCGTGAAATGCGCTCAATAACTTTTGCGCGAGCTTCTGAACTTGAGCGCAAGCATCAAAAACTTCTACTCAAGCGCAAAAATTTATGCGTGAGCTTATGAATTTGACCGCAAGCTTCTAAAACTTCTGCTCAAGCCTAAAAAATTTATGCGTGACCTTTTGAACTCGAACACGAGGTTTGTGAACTTTCAGGTAAAACAAGATTCCGAACTTGAGCGCAAGCTTCTTAAAACTCAAGCTTAAGCTTCCAAAGCTTGAGCGCAAGTTTCCAAAAACTTAAAACTGCTTAAGCTTCCAAAACTTAGCGCAAGCGTGAAAAATTTATGCGCAAGATTCCGAACTTGACTGCAAGCTTCTAAAACTTAAACGCAATCCTCAATAACTTTTGCGCGAGCTTCTGAACTTGTGCGAAAGCATCAAAAACTTCTACTCAAGCGCAAAAACTTATGCGTGAGCTTATGAATGTGACTGCAAACTTCTAAAACTTCTGCCCAAGCCTAAAAAATTTATGCGTGAGCTTTTGAACTTGAACACGAGTTTGTGAACTTAAGCGTCGGGCTCAATAACTAAAGAGCAAGATTCCGAACTTGACCGCAAGCTTCTAAAACTCAAGCTTAAGCTTCCGAACTTGACCGCAAGCTTCTAAAACTTAAACGCAATCCTCAATAACTTTTGCGCGAGCTTCTGAACTTGAGCGCAAGCTTCTAAAACTTAAACGCAATCCTCAATAACTTATGCGTGAGCTTCTGAACTTGAGCGCAAGCTTCTAAATCTTAAGCGCAAGCCTCAATAACTTTTGCGCGAGGTTCTGAACTTGTGCGAAACCGTCTAAAACTTCTGCTCATGCCTCAAAAATTTATGCGTGAGCTTTTGAACTTGAACACGTGTTTGTGAACTTAAGCGTCAGGCTCAATAACTTAAGAACAAGATTACGAACTTGAGCGCAAGCTTCTAAAACTCAAGCTTAAGCTTCCGAACTTGACCGCAAGCTTCTAAAACTTAAACGCAATCCTCAATAACTTTTGCGCGAGCTTCTGAACTTGAGCGCAAGCTTCTAAAACTTAAACGCAATCCTCAATAACTTATGCGTGAGCTTCTGAACTTGAGCGCAAGCTTCTAAATCTTAAGCGCAAGCCTCAATAACTTTTGCGCGAGCTTCTGAACTTGTGCGAAAGCATCAAAAACTTCTACTCAAGCGCAAAAACTTATGCGTGAGCTTATGAATGTGACTGCAAGCTTCTAAAACTTCTGCTCAAGCCTAAAAAATTTATGCGTGATCTTTTGAACTTGAGCACAGATTCGTGAACTAATGCGCAAGACTCAATAACTTTTGCGCGAGCTTCTGAACTTGAGCAAAAGCACCAAAACTTCTACTGAAGCGCAAAAATTTATGCGTGAGCTTTTGAACTTGAACACGAGTTTGTGAACTTAAGCGTCAGGCTCAATAACTTAAGAACAAGATTACGAACTTGAGCGCAAGCTTCTAAAACTCAAGCTTAAGCTTCCAAACTTGAGCGCAAGCTTCCAAAACTTCTACTCAAGCGCAAAAATTTATGCGTGAGCTTATGAATTTGACTGCAAGCTTCTAAAACTTCTGCTCAAGCCTAAAAAATTTATGCGTGAGCTTTTGAACTTGAACACGTGTTTGTGAACTTAAGCGCAAGCCTCAATAACTTTTGCGCGAGGTTCTGAACTTGAGCGCAAGCTTCTAAAACTTTTGCTCAAGCCTAAAAAATTTATGCGTGAGCTTTTGAACTTGAACACGAGTTTGTGAACTTAAGCGTCAGCCTCAAAAATTTATGCGCAAGATTCCGAACTTGACCGCAAGCTTCTAAAACTTAAACGCAATCCTCAATAACTTTGCGCGAGCTTCTGAACTTGAGCGCAAGCTTCTAAAACTTAAACGCATTCCTCAATAACTTTTGCGCGAGCTTCTAAACTGGAACGCAAGCTTCTAAAACTTAAGCGCAAGCCTCAATAACTTTTGCGCGAGGTTCTGAACTTGTGCGAAACCGTCTAAAACTTCTGCTCATGCCTCAAAAATTTATGCGTGAGCTTTGGAACTTGACCCCAAGCTTCTAAAACTTCTGCTTAAGCCTCAAATCTTTGTGCGTGATCTTTTGAACTTGAGCACGGATTCGTGAACTAATGCGCAAGACTCAATAACTTTTGCGCGAGCTTCTGAACTTGTGCGAAAGCATCAAAAACTTCTACTCAAGCGCAAAAACTTATGCGTGAGCTTATGAATGTGACTGCAAACTTCTAAAACTTCTGCCCAAGCCTAAAAAATTTATGCGTGAGCTTTTGAACTTGAACACGAGTTTGTGAACTTAAGCGTCGGGCTCAATAACTAAAGAGCAAGATTCCGAACTTGACCGCAAGCTTCTAAAACTCAAGCTTAAGCTTCCGAACTTGACCGCAAGCTTCTAAAACTTAAACGCAATCCTCAATAACTTTTGCGCGAGCTTCTGAACTTGAGCGCAAGCTTCTAAAACTTAAACGCAATCCTCAATAACTTATGCGTGAGCTTCTGAACTTGAGCGCAAGCTTCTAAATCTTAAGCGCAAGCCTCAATAACTTTTGCGCGAGGTTCTGAACTTGTGCGAAACCGTCTAAAACTTCTGCTCATGCCTCAAAAATTTATGCGTGAGCTTTTGAACTTGAACACGTGTTTGTGAACTTAAGCGTCAGGCTCAATAACTTAAGAACAAGATTACGAACTTGAGCGCAAGCTTCTAAAACTCAAGCTTAAGCTTCCGAACTTGACCGCAAGCTTCTAAAACTTAAACGCAATCCTCAATAACTTTTGCGCGAGCTTCTGAACTTGAGCGCAAGCTTCTAAAACTTAAACGCAATCCTCAATAACTTATGCGTGAGCTTCTGAACTTGAGCGCAAGCTTCTAAATCTTAAGCGCAAGCCTCAATAACTTTTGCGCGAGCTTCTGAACTTGTGCGAAAGCATCAAAAACTTCTACTCAAGCGCAAAAACTTATGCGTGAGCTTATGAATGTGACTGCAAGCTTCTAAAACTTCTGCTCAAGCCTAAAAAATTTATGCGTGATCTTTTGAACTTGAGCACAGATTCGTGACTAATGCGCAAGACTCAATAACTTTTGCGCGAGCTTCTGAACTTGAGCAAAAGCACCAAAACTTCTACTGAAGCGCAAAAATTTATGCGTGAGCTTTTGAACTTGAACACGAGTTTGTGAACTTAAGCGTCAGGCTCAATAACTTAAGAACAAGATTACGAACGTGAGCGCAAGCTTCTAAAACTCAAGCTTAAGCTTCCAAACTTGAGCGCAAGCTTCCAAAACTTCTACTCAAGCGCAAAAATTTATGCGTGAGCTTATGAATTTGACTGCAAGCTTCTAAAACTTCTGCTCAAGCCTAAAAAATTTATGCGTGAGCTTTTGAACTTGAACACGTGTTTGTGAACTTAAGCGCAAGCCTCAATAACTTTTGCGCGAGGTTCTGAACTTGAGCGCAAGCTTCTAAAACTTTTGCTCAAGCCTAAAAAATTTATGCGTGAGCTTTTGAACTTGAACACGAGTTTGTGAACTTAAGCGTCAGCCTCAAAAATTTATGCGCAAGATTCCGAACTTGACCGCAAGCTTCTAAAACTTAAACGCAATCCTCAATAACTTTTGCGCGAGCTTCTGAACTTGAGCGCAAGCTTCTAAAACTTAAACGCATTCCTCAATAACTTTTGCGCGAGCTTCTAAACTGGAACGCAAGCTTCTAAAACTTAAGCGCAAGCCTCAATAACTTTTGCGCGAGGTTCTGAACTTGTGCGAAACCGTCTAAAACTTCTGCTCATGCCTCAAAAATTTATGCGTGAGCTTTGGAACTTGACCCCAAGCTTCTAAAACTTCTGCTTAAGCCTCAAATCTTTGTGCGTGATCTTTTGAACTTGAGCACGGATTCGTGAACTAATGCGCAAGACTCAATAACTTTTGCGCGAGCTTCTGAAATTGAGCAAATGCATCAAAGACTTCTACTATAGCGCAAAAATTTATGCGTGAGCTTATGAAATTGACCGCAAGTTTTTAAAACTTTGCTCAAGCCTAAAAAATTTATGCGTGAGCTTTTGAACTTGAACACGAGTTTGTGAACTTAAGCGTCAGGCTCAATATCTTAAGAGCAAGATTCCCAACTTGAGCGCAAGCTTCTAAAACTCAAGCTTAAGCTTCCAAACTTGAGCGCAAGATTCCAAAACTTAAACGCAATCCTCAATAACTTTTTCGCGAGCTTCTGAACTTGAGCGCAAGCTTCTAAAACTTAATCGAAAGCCTCAATAACTTTTGCGCGAGCTTCTGAAATTGAGCAAAAGCATCAAAGACTTCTACTAAAGCGATAAAATTTATGCGTGTGCTTATGAATTTGACCGCAAGTTTCTAAAACTTTTGCTCAAGACTAAAAAATTTATGCGTGAGCTTTTGAACTGTAACACGAGTTTGTGAACTTAAGCGTCAGCTTAAAAAATTTATGCGCGAGCTTCTGAACTTGAGCGAAAGCGTCTAAAACTTCTGCTCATGCCTCAAAACATTATGCGTGATTTTATGAACTTGAGCACGGATTCGTGAACTAATGCGCAAGTCTCAATAACTTTTGTGCGAGCTTCTGAACTTGAGCGCAACCTGCTAAAACTTAAACGCAAGCCTCAATAACTTTTGCGCGAGGTTCTGAAATTGAGCGCAAGCTTCTCAAACTTCTACTCAAGCCTCAAAACTTTATGCGTGAGCTTTTGAACTGTAACACGAGTTTGTGAACTTAAGCGTCAGCTTAAAAAATTTATGCGCGAGCTTCTGAACTTGAGCGAAAGCGTCTAAAACTTCTGCTCATGCCTCAAAACTTTATGCGTGATTTTATGAACTTGAGCACGGATTCGTGAACTAATGCGCAAGTCTCAATAACTTTTGTGCGAGCTTCTGAACTTGAGCGCAAGCTTCTAAAACTTAAACGCAATCCTCAATAACTTTTGCGCGAGCTTCTGAACTTGAGCGCAAGCTTCTAAATCTTAAGCGCAAGCCTCAATAACTTTTGCGCGAGGTTCTGAACTTGAGCGCAAGCTTCTCAAACTTCTACTCAAGCCTCAAAACTTTATGCGTGATCTTTTGAACTTGAGCACAGATTCGTGAACTAATGCGCAAGACTCAATAACTTTTGCGCGAGCTTCTGAACTTGAGCAAAAGCATCAAAAACTTCTACTGAAGCGCAAAAATTTATGCGTGAGCTTATGAATTTGACTGCAAGCTTCTAAAACTACTGCTCAAGCCTAAAAAATTTATGCGTGAGCTTTTGAACTTGAACACGAGTTTGTGAACTTAAGCGTCAGGCTCAATAACTTAAGAACAAGATTACGAACTTGAGCGCAAGCTTCTAAAACTCAAGCTTAAGCTTCCAAACTTGAGCGCAAGCTTCCAAAACTTATGCGCAAGCGTGAAAAATTTATGCGCAAGATTCCGAACTTGACTGCAAGCTTCTAAAACTTAAACGCAATCCTCAATAACTTTTGCGCGAGCTTCTGAACTTGAGCGAAAGCATCAAAAACTTCTACTCAAGCGCAAAAATTTATGCGTGAGCTTATGAATTTGACTGCAAGCTTCTAAAACTTCTGCTCAAGCCTAAAAAATTTATGCGTGAGCTTTTGAACTTGAACACGTGTTTGTGAACTTAAGCGTCAGCCTCAATAACTTATGCGCAAGACTCCGAACTTGAGCGCAAGCTTCTAAAACTTAAGCGCAAGCCTCAATAACTTTTGCGCGAGGTTCTGAACTTGAGCGCAAGCTTCTAAAACTTTTGCTCAAGCCTAAAAAAGTTATGCGTGAGCTTTTGAACTTGACCGCAAGCTTCTAAAACTTCTGCTTAAGCCTCAAATCTTTGTGCGTGAGCTTTTGAACTTGAACACGTGTTTGTGAACTTAAGCGTTAGGCTCAATAACTTAGCAAATTCCGAACTTGAGCGCAAGCTCTAAAACTCAAAACTTATGCTTCCAAACTTGAGCGCAAGCTTCCAAACTTATGCGCAGCGTGAAAACATTTATGCGGAGCTTTGAACTTGACACAAGTTCTTAACTTAACGCAATCTCAATAACTTTTGCGCGAGCTTCTGAACTTGAGCGAAAGCATCAAAAACTTCTCTCAAGCAAAATTATGCGTGAGCTTATGAATTTGACTGCAAGCTTCTAAAACTTCTGCTCAAGCCTAAAAAATTTATGCGTGAGCTTTTGAACTTGACAGTGTTTGTAACTTAAGCGTCTTTTAACTTCAGATTCGAACTTAGCGCAGCTCAAACTCAAATCTTCCGAACTTGACTGCAAGCTTCTAAAACTTAAGCGCAAGCCTCAATAACTTTTGCGCGAGGTTCTGAAATTGAGCGCAAGCTTCTCAAACTTCTACTCAGCCTCAAAACTTTATGCGTGATCTTTTGAACTTGAGCACAGATTCGTGAACTAATGCGCAAGACTCAATAACTTTTGTGCCAGCTTCTGAACTTGAGCGCATCCTGCTAAAACTTAAACGCATTCCTCAATAACTTTTGCGCGAGGTTCTGAACTTGTGCGCAAGCTTCTCAAACTTCTACTCAAGCCTCAAAACTTTGTGCGTGATCTTTTAAACTTGAGCACGGATTCGTGAACTTATGCGCAAGACTCAATAACTTTTGCGCGAGCTTCTGAACTTGAGCGAAAGCATCAAAAACTTCTACTCAAGCGCAAAAACTTATGCGTGAGCTTATGAATTTGACTGCAAGCTTCTAAAACTTCTGCTCAAGCCTAAAAAATTTATGCGTGAGCTTTTGAACTTGAACACGAGTTTGTGAACTTAAGCGTCAGGCTCAATAACTTAAGAACAAGATTCCGAACTTGAGCGCAAGCTTCTAAAACTCAAGCTTAAGCTTCCGAACTTGACCGCAAGCTTCCAAAACTTATGCGCAAGCGTGAAAAATTTATGCGCAAGATTCCGAACTTGACTGCAAGCTTCTAAAACTTAAACGCAATCCTCAATAACTTTTGCGCGAGCTTCTGAACTTGAGCGAAAGCATCAAAAACTTCTACTCAAGCGCAAAAACTTATGCGTGAGCTTATGAATTTGACTGCAAGCTTCTAAAACTTCTGCTCAAGCCTAAAAAATTTATGCGTGATCTTTTGAACTTGAACACGTGTTTGTGAACTTAAGCGTCAGGCTCAATAACTTAAGAGCAAGTTTCCGAACTTGAGCGCAAGCTTCTAAAACTCAAGCTTAAGCTTCCGAACTTGACCGCAAGCTTCCAAAACTTAAACGCAATCCTCAATAACTTTTGCGCGAGCTTCTGAACTTGAGCAAAAGCATCAAAAACTTCTACTGAAGCGCAAAAATTTATGCGTGAGCTTATGAATTTTACTGCAAGCTTCTAAAACTTCTGCTCAAGACTAAAAAATTTATGCGTGAGCTTTTGAACTTGAACACGTGTTTGTGAACTTAAGCGTCAGGCTCAATAACTTAAGAGCAAGTTTCCGAACTTGAGCGCAAGCTTCCAAAACTTATGCGCAAGCGTGAAAAATTTATGCGCAAGATTCCGAACTTGACCGCAAGCTTCTGAAACTTCTACTCAAGCCTCAAAACTTTATGCGTGATCTTATGAACTTGAGCACGGATTCGTGAACTAATGCGCAAGACTCAATAACTTATGCGCAAGACTCCGAACTTGAGCGCAAGCGTCTCAAACTTAAGCGCAAGCCTCAATAACTTTTGCGCGAGGTTCTGAACTTGAGCGCAAGCTTCTCAAACTTCTACTCAAGCCTCAAAACTTTATGCGTGATCTTATGAACTTGAACACGGATTCGTGAACTAATGCGCAAGACTCAATAACTTTTGCGCGAGCTTCTGAACTTGAACACGAGTTTGAGAACTGAAGCGTCAGCCTCAATAACTTATTCGCAAGATTTCGAACTTGAGCCCAAGCTTCTAAAACTCAAGATTAAGCTTTCAAACTTGAGCCCAAGCTTCCAAACTTGAGCGCATGCTTCTCAAACTTCTACTCAAGCCTCAAAACTTTATGCACGAGCTTATGAACTTGAGCAAAAGCATCAAAAACTTCTACTCAAGCGCAAAAATTTATGCGTAAGCTTATTAATTTGACTGCAAGCTTCTAAAACTTCTGCTCAAGCCTAAAAAATTTATGCGTGAGCTGTTGAACTTGAGCACAGATTCGTGAACTAATGCGCAAGACTCAATAACTTTTGCGCGAGCTTCTGAACTTGAGCAAAAGCATCAAAAACTTCTGCTCATGCCTAAAAGATTTATTCGTGAGCTTTTGAACTTGAACACGAGTTTGTGAACTTAAGCGTCAGGCTCAATAACTTAAGAGCAAGATTCCGAACTTGAGCGCAAGCTTCTAAAACTCAAGCTTAAGCTTCCAAACTTGAGCGCAAGCTTCCAAAACTTATGCGCAAGCGCAAAAATGTATGCGTGAACTTATGAATTTGACCGCAAGCTTTCTAAAACTTAAACGCAATCCTCAATAACTTTTGCGCGAGCTTCTGAACTTGAGCGCAAGCTTCTAAAACTTAAGCGCAAGCCTCAATAACTTTTGCGCGAGGTTCTGAACTTGAGCGCAAGCTTCCAAACTTTAGCGCAAGCGTGAAAAATTTATGCGCAAGATTCCGAACTTGACCGCAAGCTTCTGAAACTTCTACTCAAGCCTCAAAACTTTATGCGTGATCTTATGAACTTGAGCACGGATTCATGAACTAATGCGCAAGACTCAATAACTTTTGCGCGAGCTTCTGAACTTGAACACGAGTTTGAGAACTGAAGCGTCAGCCTCAATAACTTATGCGCAAGATTTCGAACTTGAGCCCAAGCTTCTAAAATTCAAGATTAAGCTTTCAAACTTGAGCCCAAGCTTCCAAACTTGAGCGCATGCTTCTCAAACTTCTACTCAAGCCTCAAAACTTTATGCACGAGCTTATGAACTTGAGCAAAAGCATCAAAAACTTCTACTCAAGCGCAAAAATTTATGCGTAAGCTTATTAATTTGACTGCAAGCTTCTAAAACTTCTGCTCAAGCCTAAAAAATTTATGCGTGAGCTGTTGAACTTGAGCACAGATTCGTGAACTAATGCGCAAGACTCAATAACTTTTGCGCGAGCTTCTGAACTTGAGCAAAAGCATCAAAAACTTCTGCTCATGCCTAAAAGATTTATTCGTGAGCTTTTGAACTTGAACACGAGTTTGTGAACTTAAGCGTCAGGCTCAATAACTTAAGAGCAAGATTCCGAACTTGAGCGCAAGCTTCTAAAACTCAAGCTTAAGCTTCCAAACTTGAGCGCAAGCTTCCAAAACTTATGCGCAAGCGCAAAAATGTATGCGTGAGCTTATGAATTTGATCGCAAGCTTCTAAAACTTAAACGCAATCCTCAATAACTTTTGCGCGAGCTTCTGAACTTGAGCGCAAGCTTCTAAAACTTAAGCGCAAGCCTCAATAACTTTTGCGCGAGAACTTGAGCGCAAGTTCCAAACTTTAGCGCAAGCGTGAACTTGAGCGCAAGCTTCTCAAACTTCTACTCAAGCCTCAAAACTTTATGCGTGATCTTATGAACTTGAACACGGATTCGTGAACTAATGCGCAAGACTCAATAACTTTTGCGCGAGCTTCTGAACTTGAACACGAGTTTGAGAACTGAAGCGTCAGCCTCAATAACTTATTCGCAAGATTTCGAACTTGAGCCCAAGCTTCTAAAACTCAAGATTAAGCTTTCAAACTTGAGCCCAAGCTTCCAAACTTGAGCGCATGCTTCTCAAACTTCTACTCAAGCCTCAAAACTTTATGCACGAGCTTATGAACTTGAGCAAAAGCATCAAAAACTTCTACTCAAGCGCAAAAATTTATGCGTAAGCTTATTAATTTGACTGCAAGCTTCTAAAACTTCTGCTCAAGCCTAAAAAATTTATGCGTGAGCTGTTGAACTTGAGCACAGATTCGTGAACTAATGCGCAAGACTCAATAACTTTTGCGCGAGCTTCTGAACTTGAGCAAAAGCATCAAAAACTTCTGCTCATGCCTAAAAGATTTATTCGTGAGCTTTTGAACTTGAACACGAGTTTGTGAACTTAAGCGTCAGGCTCAATAACTTAAGAGCAAGATTCCGAACTTGAGCGCAAGCTTCTAAAACTCAAGCTTAAGCTTCCAAACTTGAGCGCAAGCTTCCAAAACTTATGCGCAAGCGCAAAAATGTATGCGTGAGCTTATGAATTTGACCGCAAGCTTTCTAAAACTTAAACGCATTCCTCAATAACTTTTGCGCGAGCTTCTGAACTTGAGCGCAAGCTTCTAAAACTTAAGCGCAAGCCTCAATAACTTTTGCGCGAGGTTCTGAACTTTAGCGCAAGCTTCCAAACTTTAGCGCAAGCGTGAAAAATTTATGCGCAAGATTCCGAACTTGACCGCAAGCTTATGAAACTTCTACTCAAGCCTCAAAACTTTATGCGTGATCTTATGACTGAGCACGGATTCGGTGAACTAATGCGCAAGACTCAATAAACTTTTGCGCGAGCTTCTGCTTGAACATAGTTTGAGAAACTGAAGCGTCAGCCTCAATAATTATGCCAAGATTTTCGAACTTGAGCCCAAGCGTCTAAATTCAAGATTAAGCTTTCAAACTTGAGGCCAAGCCTTCCAAACTTGAGCGCAAATGCTTCTAAACTTCGACTCAAGCCTCAAAACTTTATGCAACGAGCTTATGAACTTGAGCAAAAGCATCAAAAACTTCTACTCAAGCGCAAAAATTTATGCGTAAGCTTATTAATTGACTGCAAAGCTTCTAAAACGTCTGCTCAAGCCTAAAAATTTATGCGTGAGCTGTTGAACTTGAGCAGCAGATTCGTGAACTAAGTGCGCAAGACTCAATAACTTTTGCGCGAGCTTCTGAACTTGAGCAAAAGCATCAAAAACTTCTGCTCATGCCTAAAAGATTTATTCGTGAGCTTTTGAACTTGAACACGAGTTTGTGAACTTAAGCGTCAGGCTCAATAACTTAAGAGCAAGATTCCGAACTTGAGCGCAAGCTTCTAAAACTCAAGCTTAAGCTTCCAAACTTGAGCGCAAGCTTCCAAACTTGAGCGCAAGCTTCCAAAACTTATGCGCAAGCGCAAAAATGTATGCGTGAGCTTATGAATTTGATCGCAAGCTTCTAAAACTTAAACGCAATCCTCAATAACTTTTGCGCGAGCTTCTGAATTTGAGCGCAAGCTTCTAAAACTTAAGCGCAAGCCTCAATAACTTTTGCGCGAGGTTCTGAACTTGAGCGCAAGCTTCCAAACTTTAGCGCAAGCGTGAAAAATTTATGCGCAAGATTCCGAACTTGACCGCAAGCTTCTGAAACTTCTACTCAAGCCTCAAAACTTTATGCGTGATCTTATGAACTTGAGCACGGATTCATGAACTAATGCGCAAGACTCAATAACTTTTGCGCGAGCTTCTGAACTTGAACACGAGTTTGAGAACTGAAGCGTCAGCCTCAATAACTTATGCGCAAGATTTCGAACTTGAGCCCAAGCTTCTAAAACTCAAGATTAAGCTTTCAAACTTGAGCCCAAGCTTCCAAACTTGAGCGCAAGCTTCCAAACTTGAGCGCAAGCTTCCAAAACTTATGCGCAAGCGCAAAAATGTATGCGTGAGCTTATGAATTTGACCGCAAGCTTCTAAAACTTAAACGCAATCCTCAATAACTTTTGCGCGAGCTTCTGAACTTGAGCGCAAGCTTCTAAAACTTAAGCGCAAGCCTCAATAACTTTTGCGCGAGGTTCTGAACTTGAGCGCAAGCTTCCAAACTTTACCGCAAGCTTCTCAAACTTCTACTCAAGCCTCAAAACTTTATGCGTGATCTTATGAACTTGAGCACGGATTCGTGAACTAATGCGCAAGACTCAATAACATTGCGCGAGCTTCTGAACTTGAGCAAAAGCATCAAAAACTTCTATTGAAGCGCAAAAATTTATGCGTGAGCTTATGAATTTGACTGCAAGCTTCTAAAACTTCTGCTCATGACTAAAAAATTTATGCGTGAGCTTTTTGAACTTGAACACGTGTTTGTGAACTTAAGCGTCAGCCTCAATAACTTATGCGCAAGATTCCGAACTTGAGCGCAAGCTTCTAAAACTCAAGCTTAAGCTTCCAAACTTGAGAGCAAGCTTCCAAAACTTATGCGCAAGCGTGAAAAATTTTTGCGCAAGATTCCGAAATTGACCGCAAGCTTCTAAAACTTAAACGCAATCCTCAATAACTTTTGCGCGAGGTTCTGAACTGTTGGTATATATATATATATATATATATACAGGGAGTACCGAAAACTACTGAACATATATATACTGCCCTAATCAGGGTGAAAAACTGAGCGTAAATCTTTTTGTCCGAAGTCTTTCCGATGATTTTCCATGGAGTGATTATCGAAAGAAAATTCCCCCCACCACGGCTCCTAGCAGCGATACGCGATGAGGGGAAGTGAGCGCACCTATACCTATAGCTATACGGCGGATAGTATGAGTAAGCGTCGCTACGAGTCGCGGCCGAGTTTGGAAAGTCGGTGGTGACGGAATAGGAACCCGAATCGAGCGGCGCGCGCGTCTGCCGATTCGATGTCAGCTTACGGAGGTTAAGGTTTCGACTGGAATTTCGGCTGGAGTTTTGTCTGGAATTTTGTCCCGAATCTGGGATATTGGCTGGGATTATATCTGGAATTTTGTCTGGGATTATGTCTGGAATTAAATCTGGAATTTTGTCTGGAATTACATCTGGAAGTTTGTCTGGGATTAGCCTGGGATTATATCTGGAATTTTGTCTGGGATTATGTCGAGGATTATGTCTGGGATTATTTCTGGGATTATATCTGGAATTATATCTGGGATTTAGTCTGGAATTATATCTGGAATTTTGTCTGGGACTATGCCTGGGATTTTGTCTGGGATTTTGTCTGGGATTTTGTCTTGGATTTTGTCTGGGATTATGTCTTGGATTTTGTCTGGGATTTTATCTGGGAACTTGTATTTCTTAACGCATCAGAGTATTTTTTCCATAATTTATGGCGACTGCTCTATGAGTACGATGATTTTTTGATATCTATAGTTTTGTATTAGCATATACTAAAATAAATAATATCATATCATTAATTTTATAACAATCTCTACGAATTTAAAATATGTACTTCAATATCCTTATAATTGTTCGTACCCCACTTGTTTCGGCGAATTAATTTAATAATTAAGTCTAGCGCATCTACTAGTGTTATTCGAGTAATGGTCGGCTCCAACGGCTGTGCTGATGTTAAAAAGGACACAAACTTTTACACAGTTCTTCGGTATTTTGTTTAAAAGAGATCTAAATAGATTCATAAATACTAATATACATATGTTAATATCCACCTCATCTGTGTATATGTTGTGATCTGTGTTAAGATTTTATTCACATTAAGAAACATGCGATATACGAGTGCGAAGCACGAGCGCTAAAGACTGTTTCTTGCAAGAATCGCTATTTAAATTATCATAAAAAACGAATGTCTTGTGCTTAAAACAATCAAAAAAAATATTTTGTGCAGAACATTATCTCAATAACGTAAAAACAACACTTTTAAAAATGGTTTAAAACATCATTCATATCGTAACAATGAGACTTATTAAATTTCACCCTGCTCAAAATTGTTAATTGCACAAGTAATATCTCAAGAATCTTAAATTCAATTTTTTAAATTATCGTAAAACAAAAACGTATTTGTTGAAAAGATATCAAAACAGGTCCATGATAAAATCCCACATAAAATACCAGACAAAATCCCAGACAAAATTCGAGCCGACCATCGTCTAATAGCAGTATTCGCGTGGATACGCTTTTCTGACTTTCGGTCTCCGTAGTGTCCCAGAATGGGTTCGGAGGTGATTTTCGTTCTAGTATAATAGATTCGGAGGAGCAGTCCCGAACCCATGGTGAAAGTTGTTTCAACATTGTGTCCTTTTTATCATCAGCACAGCCGTTGGAGCCGACCATCGTCTAATAGCAGTATTCGCGTGGATACGCTTTTCTGACTTTCGGTCTCCGTAGTGTCCCAGAATGGGTTCGGAGGTGATTTTCGTTCTAGTATATTGGATTCGGAAGAGCAGTCCCTAACACATGGTGAAAGTTGTTTCAACATTGTGTCCTTTTTAACATCAGCACAGCCGTTGGAGCCGACCATCGTCTAATAGCAGTATTCGCGTGGATACGCTCCCCAGATAAAATCCCAGACAAAATCCAAGACATAATCCCAGACAAAATCCCAGACATAATCCCAGACAAAATTCCAGATATAATCCCAGGCTAATCCCAGACAAAATCCAAGACAAAATCCAAGACATAATCCCAGACAAAATCCAAGACAAAATCCCAGACAAAATCCCAGACAAAATCCAAGACAAAATCCCAGACATAATCCCAGACAAAATCCCAGGCATAGTCCCAGACAAAATTCCAGATATAATCCCAGACTAAATTCCAGATATAATTCCAGATATAATCCCAGAAATAATCCCAGACATAATCCTCTACATAATCCCAGACAAAATTCCAGATATAATCCCAGCCAATATCCCAGATTCGGGACAAAATTCCAGACAAAACTCCAGCCGAAATTCCAGTCGAAACCTTAACCTCCGTAAGCTGACATCGAATCGGCAGACGCGCGCGCCGCTCGGTTCGGGTTCCTATTCCGTCACCACCGACTTTCCAAACTCGGCCGCGACCCGTAGCGACGCTTACTCATACTATCCGCCGTATAGCTATAGGTATAGGTGCGCTCACTTCCCCTCATCGCGTATCGCTGCTCGGAGCCGTGGTGGGGGGAATTTTCTTTCGATAATCACTCCATGGAAAATCATCGGAAAGACTTCGGACAAAAAAATTTACGCTCAGTTTTTCACCCTGATTACGGCAGTATATATATGTTCAGTAGTTTTCGGTACTCCCTGTATATACATTCAGCCGCTACCACTGAATATTATGTGAACTGTACACAGTCGAGCGACACTGTACAGGTGTTCATACTGTAGTCTTCGCGGGGGGGTCTACGAAAGTACCCTAGCCTAAACTGAACTTTTTAAGAACTGTGTGATACGGCTTAAGGAAGAGACGCACGTTGCGTTCTCGTTTTATATAAGAGAATATTGTATCCGCGTCAATCGAGCCTGTGTACATTAAAACTAAATATAGAAATAAATAATATAGTTCTATTATATATATATAACCAGGGTTATATATATATATATAATTATTTTCTTCTTTCACTCTTTCTCACGACCAAAAATCCCAACAAAGGTTATGGGCCCAGGGCACGTGGTCGAAAAAAAGTGAATACAACGTTTTATTTGAAAGAAAACGAGAAGTACATTAAGATAAAGCTGAAAAACCTATTATATGCTCCAAGTATGAGAAGAAATTTAATAAGTGGAGCATGTATGGACATTGCCGGTTTTGATATTCGATGGAAAAATAATAAGATGATAATTTATGACGACAATGATAATTATTTCTTTACTGCTCAGAGAAGAGACCGTTTTTACGTAGTTAATGCTCATTATGAAGAAGAGAAAATTGAAGTTCACAACTCTAGTATAATCAGTGACGCAATGAAAATTCACAGGAGATTTTGCCACATTAATATCCAGAGCATATGTCAAATGGAGAAGGAAAAGATGGTACGAGGTATAGACAAAGTAAACAATGAAAACATAAGATGCGACGTTTGTGCAATCAGTAAAGCAACTCGCTCGTCCTTCAAGCGTTTACCAGCAATAACGTCAACAAGTATTTTGGAGAGAGAGTATACATGGATGTATGGGGACCATCTCCAGTTACATCAGTAGGCGGTGGTAAATATTTTTTATCCATTATAGATGAATACTCAAGGAAAACTTTTGTTTATATTATGCAGAGAAAATCAGAAGTATTTAAGTTTTTTAAGCAGTTTATGAATGAGGCAGAAAGACAACACGATAAGAAAGTCAAAGCTGTACGCACTGACAACGGCATGGAATTTTGTCATAAAGAATTTGAAGAATTTTTACAAGAAAAAGGTATAAGAAGCGAAAGGACATCCTCATACTCACCTGAACAGAATGGAATCGTCGAAAGGTACAATCGTACAGCAGTGGGAGATGTAAGGTCAATGTTGCAAGATAGCGGTTTGCAGTCAAGATTTTGGGTAGAGGCATTGCATACTTTCGTGCACGTGAAAAATAGAAGTCCTCATAAGCTCCTGAAGGAATGTACACCAGAGGAAAGATGGTGGGGGAAGAAGCCCTCTGTACAGCATTTGAGAATATTTGGATCACTAGCTTATGTACACACGCCAAAATCAAAGAGAAATAAATTGCAAGCGAACGCTGAATTAGGAATCCTAGTTGGATATGCAATAAAAACAAAGGGATACAGAATATGGTTACCAAAATCAAGGAATGTTACTGAAACAGTTCATGTAAAGATTGAAGAAAACAAAAATGGAGTCGAAGTTTTATTTGGAAAAGGTAACACTGATGATAATAATAATAAATATTCGATTAATTTAGAAAATGAAAAATTCGAAGATGAAATTATAAATGATTCGAGAGATGATAAAATTATTAATCAGTATAGTAAAAATGATAATCTAAATGAAGACCATACGTCAAACTGGCTAAGAGTTGAAAGGCCGAGAACAACCGAAAGAAGGGTCGATGTATATTATTACTCCCCAGGTGATAATGTCAGGATGAGGTCTATCCATGATGTTAAGAGGTATTGTGAAGAGAAAAATTTGTATTTCAATCCAAAGAATTTTTGCTTTAAGCCTACAGCACCCAGGAATGATGAAAAGTTGATGGATTCAAAAGAAATGCACCCCAATAACGTGGACATTAATTTGGAGGAGATCGAAATAGCTCACGGAGAGGAGGTATTATTTGTCGACATCCCAAGGACTTATGAAGAAAGTCAACAGTCACCGAAGAAAGATCTATGGAATGAAGCCATGCATGATGAGATTAGTACCATGATATCAAGAGAGGTATGGACACTCGTCGATTTACCCCCAGATTGCAAGATTATCGGCAGTAGGTGGGTATATAACGTAAAAATGGATGATCAAAATAATATAAAAAAGTACAAAGCACGGTTAGTAGCTCAAGGATTTAATCAGAGATATGGTATTGATTACAATGATGTATTTTCACCCGTGATAAACTTCTCATTGATTAGGTACTTCTTTATATTATTTGTATCAAACTTGTCATGGAAACACAGGCAATTAGATGTAAATGCGGCGTATTTATATGGAAAGTTAAAAGAAAAGAACTATATGAAACAACCAAAAGGTTTTGAAGTACACGGAAATAAAAATAAAGTTTGTTTATTGTTAAAAGCTATTTACGGTTTGCATCAAAGCGGTAAAGAATGGCATGACGAGATAGAAAATATCTTAAAGTCATTAGGTTTTACTAAATTAGAATGGTGTAACTGCGTATATACTCTAAGATATAATGTATTTTTGTTACTATACGTAGATGATGTTATTATTTTCGCGGAGAGCGATGAGTTAATTTATGATACAATTTCGAAGTTGAAAACAAAACTAGATATTGAAGATTTAGGAAAAGTTAAGTATATATTAGGTGTAAATTTTGATAGAATCGAGGATAAATATTATCTGCACCAGAAAACATATATAGAAAAATTGATGAATAGATTTAATAACTTACCACGAAGTCACGTCAACTTACCTTTGAAGGTAGGGACAGTACCTCCAAGAGAGGAAAAAGGAATTGTCGAAAATGAAACGATGGAAAAATTTCCATATAGGACGTTGATAGGTTGCTTATCATTCCTATCAGATAGAAGTAGACCAGACATATCTTTCGCTGTTAATTTGATGTCTCAATTTTGTAACGCATATAATTACAATCATTGGAAAATTGTAGTCGACACACTGAATTATGTTTTTAACACGAAAGAGTATGCGATAAACTTATCAAACGTTGATGGATCAGGCTTGGTTGCATACTCCGATGCGAATTGGGGAAGCAGCTTAACGCAAAGATATTCAACTAGCGGTTTCATTTCGTTGCACAATAATGTCCCCTTCATGTGGAAATCAACAAAGCAAAAATGTATAGCTCTAAGCTCAATGGAGTCTGAGTTCGTCGCTTTAGTTGAAAGCGTGAAGGATTTAGTTTGGTACTCGAATATATCAAAATCGACAAACTCATTTGAATGTAAGGTGCCTCTGCAGTATTGCGACAACCAATCTGCAATTTATTTTAGCAGAAACAGCGTCGAAAACGTAAAAACGAGGCATATCGACATAAAACTGTTATTTATTAGGGACTGGCTTAAGAAAAGGAAATTCGATCTAAGGTATATAAATAGTAAAGCAAATGTAGCGGATTTCCTCACTAAACCAATGTCTAAAGTAGAACACACAAAGGTGTTAAATGAACACATTTTTATTCATTAAATAAATCAGCGTCTGATTGTGGGGGCGTATGTTGGTATATATATATATATACATTCAGCCGCTACCACTGAATATTATGTGAACTGTACACAGTCGAGCGACACTGTACAGGTGTTCATACTGTAGTCTTCGCGGGGGGTCTACGAAAGTACCCTAGCCTAAACTGTACTTTATAAGAACTGTGTGATACGGCTTAAGGAAGAGACGCACGTTGCGTTCTCGGTTTATATAAGAGAATATTGTATCCGCGTCAATCGAGCCTGTGTACATTAAAACTAAATATAGAAATAAATAATATAGTTCTATATATAACCAGGGTTATATATATATAATTATTTTCTTATTTCACTCTTTCTCACGACCAAAAATCCCAACATGAACTTGTGCCCAAGCTTCTAAAACTTCTTCTCAAGCCTCAAAACTTTATGCGTGATCTTATGAACTTGAGCACGGATTCGTGAACTAATGCGCAAGACTCAATAACTTTTGCGCGAGCTTCTGAACTTGAGCAAGAGCATCAAAAACTTCTACTGAAGCGCAAAATTTTATGCATGAGCTTATGAATCTAACCGCAAGCTTCTAAAACTTCTGCTCAAACCTAAAAAATGTATGTGTGAGCTTTTGAACTTGAACACGAGTTTGTGAACATAAGCGCCAGCCTCAATAACTTATGCGCGAGCTTCTGAACTTGAGCGAAAGCGTCTAAAACTTCTGCTCATGCCTCAAAACTTTGTGCTTGATCTTTTGAACTTGAGCACGGATTCGTGAACTAATGCGCAAGACTCAATAACTTTTGTGCGAGCTTCTGAAATTGAGCAAAAGCATCAAAGACTTCTACTGAAGCGATAAAATTTATGCGTGAGCTTATGAATTTGAACGCAAGCTTCTAAAACTTCTGCTCAAGCCTAAAAAAATTTATGCGTGAGCTTTTGAACTTGAACACGAGTTTGTGAACTTAAGCGTCAGGCTCAATAACTTAAGAGCAAGATTCCGAACTTGAGCGCAAGCTTCTAAAACTCAATCTTAAGCTTTCAAACTTGAGCCCAAGCTTCCTATCTAAGGTATATAAATTCGATCTAAGGTATATAAATAGTAAAGCAAATGTAGCGGATTTCCTCACTAAACCAATGTCTAAAGTAGAACACACAAAGGTGTTAAATGAACACATTTTTATTCATTAAATAAATCAGCGTCTGATTGTGGGGGCGTATGTTGGTATATATATATATATACATTCAGCCGCTACCACTGAATATTATGTGAACTGTACACAGTCGAGCGACACTGTACAGGTGTTCATACTGTAGTCTTCGCGGGGGGTCTACGAAAGTACCCTAGCCTAAACTGTACTTTATAAGAACTGTGTGATACGGCTTAAGGAAGAGACGCACGTTGCGTTCTCGGTTTATATAAGAGAATATTGTATCCGCGTCAATCGAGCCTGTGTACATTAAAACTAAATATAGAAATAAATAATATAGTTCTATATATAACCAGGGTTATATATATATAATTATTTTCTTATTTCACTCTTTCTCACGACCAAAAATCCCAACATGAACTTGTGCCCAAGCTTCTAAAACTTCTTCTCAAGCCTCAAAACTTTATGCGTGATCTTATGAACTTGAGCACGGATTCGTGAACTAATGCGCAAGACTCAATAACTTTTGCGCGAGCTTCTGAACTTGAGCAAGAGCATCAAAAACTTCTACTGAAGCGCAAAATTTTATGCATGAGCTTATGAATCTAACCGCAAGCTTCTAAAACTTCTGCTCAAACCTAAAAAATGTATGTGTGAGCTTTTGAACTTGAACACGAGTTTGTGAACATAAGCGCCAGCCTCAATAACTTATGCGCGAGCTTCTGAACTTGAGCGAAAGCGTCTAAAACTTCTGCTCATGCCTCAAAACTTTGTGCTTGATCTTTTGAACTTGAGCACGGATTCGTGAACTAATGCGCAAGACTCAATAACTTTTGTGCGAGCTTCTGAAATTGAGCAAAAGCATCAAAGACTTCTACTGAAGCGATAAAATTTATGCGTGAGCTTATGAATTTGAACGCAAGCTTCTAAAACTTCTGCTCAAGCCTAAAAAAATTTATGCGTGAGCTTTTGAACTTGAACACGAGTTTGTGAACTTAAGCGTCAGGCTCAATAACTTAAGAGCAAGATTCCGAACTTGAGCGCAAGCTTCTAAAACTCAATCTTAAGCTTTCAAACTTGAGCCCAAGCTTCCAAACTTGAGCGCAAGCTTCTCAAACTTCTACTCAAGCATCAAAAATTTATGCACGAGCTTCTGAACTTTAGAAAAAGCATCAAAAACTTCTACTCAAGCTTAAAAAATTTACACGCGAACTTCTGAACTTGAGCAAAAGCATCAAAAACTTCTACTCAAGCGCAAAAATGTATGCGTGAGCTTATGAATTTGACTGCAAGCTTCTAAAACTTCTGCTCAAGCCTAAAAAATTTATGCGTGAGCTTTTGAACTGTAACACGATTTTGTGAACTTAAGCGTCAGCTTAAAAAATTTATGCGCGAGCTTCTGAACTTGAGAGCAAGCGTCTAAAACTTCTGCTCATGCCTCAAAAATTTATGCGTGAGCTTATGAATTTGACCGCAAGCTTCTAAAACTTCTGCTCAAGCCTAAAAAATTTATGCGTGAGCTTTTGAACTTGAACACGAGTTTGTGAACTTAAGCCTCAGGCTCAATAACTTAAGAGCAAGATTCCGAACTTGAGCGCAAGCTTCTTAAACTCAAGCTTAAGCTTCCAAACTTGAGCGCTAGCTACCAAAACTTATGCGCAAGCGTGAAAAATTTATGCGCAAGATTCCGAACTTGACCGCAAGCTTCTAAAACTTAAACGCAATCCTGAATAACTTTTGCGCGAGCTTCTGAACTTGAGCGCAAGCTTCTAAAACTTCTACTCAAGCCTCAAAACTTTATGCGTGATTTTATGAACTTGAGCACGGATTCGTGAACTAATGCGCAAGACTCAATAACTTTTGCGCGAGCTTCTGAACTTGAACACGAGTTTGAGAACTTAAGCCTCAGGCTCAATAACTTATTTGCAAGATTCCGAACTTGAGCCCAAGCTTCCGAACTTGAGCGCAAGCCTCTAAAACTCAATCTTAAGATTTCAAACTTGAGCGCAAGCTTCTCAAACTTCTACTCGAGCGCAAAAATGTATGCCTGAGCTTATGAATTTAACCGCAAGCTTCTAAAACTTCTGCTCAAGCCTAAAAAATTAATGCGCGAGCTTCTGAACTTGAGCGAAAGCGTTTAAAACTTCTGCTCATGCCTAAAAAATTTATGCGTAAGCTTTGGAACTTGACCGCAAGCTTCTAAACCTCAAGCTTAAGCTTTCAAACTTGAGCCCAAGCGTCCAAACTTGAGAGCAAGCTTCCAAAACTTATGCGCAAGCCTATTTAACTTTTTCGCGAGCTTCTGAACTTGAGCGAAAGCGTCTAAAACTTTTACTCAAGCCTAAAAAATTTATGCGCGAGCTTCTGAACTTGAGCACTAATTCGTGAACTACTGCGAAGACTCAATAAATTATGCGCAAGATTCCGAACTTGACTGAAATCTTCTAAAACGCAAGCATAAGCTTTTAAACTTGAGCCCAAGCTTCCAAACTTGAGCGCAAGCGTCTAAAACTCCTGCTCATGCCTCAAAAATTTATGCATGACCTTCTGAACTTGAACGCAAGCTTCTCAAACTTCTACTCAAGCCTAAAAAATTTATGCGCGAGCTTCTGAACTTGAGCAAAAGCATCAAAAACTTCTATTCAAACGCAAAAATTTATGCGTGAGCATATGAATTTGACGCGAGCTTCTGAAACTTTTGCTCAAGCCTCAAAACATTATGCGTGATCTTTTGAACTTGAGCACTGATTCGTGAACTACTGCGCAAGACTCAATAAATTATGCGCAAGATTCCGAACTTGAGTGAAAGCTTCTAAAACGCAAGCATAAGCTTTTAAACTTGAGCCCAAGCTTCCAAACTTGAGCGCAAGCGTCTAAAACTTCTGCTCATGCCTCAAAAATTTATGCGTGAGCTTTGAAACATGACCGCAAGCTTCTAAAAACTTCTGCTCAAGCCTAAAAATTTTATGCGCAAGATTCCGAACTTGAGCAAAAGCATCAAAAACTTCTATTCAAACGCAAAAATTTATGCATGAGCTTATGAATTTGACCGCAAGCTTCTGAAACTTTTGCTCAAGCCTCAAAACATTATGCGTGATCTTTTGAACTTGAGCACTGATTCGTGAACTACTGCGCAAGACTCAATAAATTATGCGCAAGGTTCCGAACTTGAGTGCAAGCTTCTAAAACGCAAGCATAAGCTTTCAAACTTGAGCGCAACCTTCCAAAACTTATGCACAAGTCTATTTAACTCTTTCGCGAGCTTCTGAACTTGAGCGCAAGCTTCTTAATCATCTGCTAAAGCCTCAAAAATGAATGCGTGAGCTTCCAAACTTGAACACAAGTTTGTGAACTTAAGCGTAAGTCTCAATATTTTTTGCTGAAGCTTCCGAACTAGAGCGCAAGCTTCTAACACTTAAGCGCAAGCCTCAATAACATTTTGCGCTAGCTTCTGAACATGAGCGCGAGCTTCTCAAACTTCTACTCAAGCCTCATAAATTTATGCGTTATCTTTTGAACTTGAGAACGGATTCGTGAAAAATGCGCAAGCCTCAATATTTTTTGCGCAAGCTTCCGAACTTGAGCGCAAGTTTCTAATCTTAAGCGCAAGCTCAAAAACTTTCAAGCGAGTTTGCGAACTTGAGCACTATTACTAATATATATATTAATATAAAATTATTTTTAAATATTATATATATTATAAAATTATATTTTTTATTCTTAAAAAATATTATTTATAATATATAATTTTATTTATTTATTTAATAATAAATAAATTAGAAAAGCCTTGGGCTTTTGGAGTTCACTTGAATGCCGTACGGCGTCGCCGGAGGGCCGTCTACCTTCCAACAATTAAGCGACAAGATTATAGGGCCGGAACTCGAACCCCACGCTTTTAGCTACTTGGATGACATTATTATATGACATTATTATAGTCTTCAAGGACTTTGAGCAACACCTGCATTGGCTTGAGGTCGTGCTTCTACGCGTGATAAACGCCGGGTTGACAATCAACCGCAAGAAAAGCAAGTTCTGCGTCAGCGAGGCCAAATAGCTCGATGTGATCGTTAGCCGTGATGGTATGCGGCCCGATCCCGACAAGGTCGTGCCCATCTTAAATCACCCGGTTCCGAAGAACCTCAAACAACTAAGGCGGTTCGTCGGCATGATAGGGTGGTACCGTAAGTTCATGGACAACTTAGGCACCGTGGCGGACCCCCTAACTTCTTTGCAAAGTAAGGATGTGAAGTTCGTGTGGGGCGAATCGCAACAACTGGCCTTTGAAACCGTCAAAGGACTGCTGGCCTCCAACCCAGTCCTGCATCGACCTAATTTCGATGCTCCGTTTGTTATTCAGACGGACGCCAGCGATACCGGCATCGGGGCTATCCTCACGCAGAACCTCGATGGGAAGGAATTTGTGATCCAGTATGCGAGCCGCGTGATGACCAGTGCCGAACGAAACTATTCAGTCACCGAATGGGAATGTCTAGCCGTAGTCTGGGCTATTTACGACAAGTTCCGGTACTACGTGGAGGGCTATCCATTCGAGGTGATCACGGACTAGCAGCAGTCTCAAGTGGCTGTGTAATCTCAAGAATCCGACCGGCCGTTTAGGGAGGTGGGCCTTGAAACTGCACGGGTTCCAGTTCACCGTGACACATCGCAAGGGAGCTCTTAAAATAATGACCGACGCCCTTTCTCGAATGTATGAGGAAGAAGGCGAAGACGCCGAGGCGGTACGGATTTCCTTCCTAGTCGACCTTGAAACCCAGACCAAGGATGTTTGGTACAAGGACAAATACAAGCTAGTGAGCGAGCAACCGCGAGACCAACCGGATTGCAAGATCAGCGAAGGGAAGCTGTACCGTTACCGACCCGATGCAACGATCAACGATACAGTAGGACACTTGGACGCGTGGAAGCTGGTGCTACCTTCGGAAAAGGTGCAGGAAGCGATACGCGAATCCCACTGTGAGCAATCAGCTGGGCACCTTGGTAGACAGAAGACATATGGACGACTCGCGACCTATTTCTATTGTCGACGCATGTACCACGACGTCAGCCGGTTCGTGCGATCTTGCGCAGTGTGCCAACAGTGCAAGGTCGAGCAACTCCGCCCAGCAGGATTTATGGGCATGCGCAAGAGAGTAGGCCCTTGGGACGTGGTATCCGGGGATATCATGGGACCGTTCCCCAGGTCTAAAAAGGGCTACCAATACATCCTGATCTTCCTAGACAACTTCACGAGGTGGATCGAGGTCATCCCGTTCTGCAAGGCCGACGGGAGAGCCATCAGAGCTGCCCTGAAGGAACGCGTTTTCCTGCGTTTCGGCGTGCCGGAGGTGTTTTTCTCGGACAACGGGACCGAATTCAGGAATAAGCTGATGGAGGATTGCTCACCACCAAGTGGAACATCAGACGATTCCTCCGTACCACGCTCAAGCTAACCCGGTGGAGCGAGTTAACCGCACCTACAAGACAATGCTCACCGCGTTCATAGAAGAGGAGCACAGGGAGTAGGATGAATTCCTCCCTGAACTAGCATTCGCCTATAATAGCACTACGCAGGAATCTACGGGAGTAAGCCCAGCATTTCTGAATATGGGGCGAAACCCGTTCCCACCACATAAAGCCCGGCGCACGGAAGACCGGAAGGCGAGCGAGGAAGCAGAGAGGCTTGCCGTCTCGCTGTGGGAAGACCGCATGTGCCGCTTGTTCGACCTACAGGAACGAGTAGCGATTAGGTCCGAACAGGCTTCCGACCGACAGGCCCGTTACTACAAAGCGAAACGCCGACAGGTTACGTACGAAGTGGGCGACCGGGTCTGGAAGAAGAATCGCGTGTCGTCCTCAGCGATTCAAGGGCTTAACGAGAAACTTGCGCCGAAGTTTGCAGGCCCGTTCACTATCACGAACCGAATGGGGAAGGACGTATACGCAGTAGTCGATGACCAAGGAGTGGAGTTTCCGAAAATCCACGTCAGCGACTTAAAGCCCTGCGTCGAAGGGGACACCCTTACGGCTTCCCCAGAGGAGGAACGCCTGGCGGGACACGACCGCGCACAGGGCGCAGAGCGCCTGTCCCTCGTCCCGACGAGCCATTCGCCCAAGGCGGACGGGACACTCCCGACAAGCGATACGCCTCCGACGAATGCCCCCAGGCCACGCGACGCCCACGAACCGCGGGGACGTGGGAGGCCGCGTAAGACTCACCTCGTAGTCACGCGAGCAAACGAACCGAGCCAGGCGGGACAAACTCCAACGCGGAGGACAGCCACTGTAGTCTCCCCAAAAGCGAAACGCGGTCGACCCAGAGGTTCAAGGGATCAAGGATGTCCGGGGGTCAGCACAACACCTCGGCGAACGCGCGCGAATGCCAAGAAACCGGAACCCCTCGATGGCTGCCACATAAAAAGCGATACTACGCCCTCCCCCCATTAACGAACCACTTCTCCTTACAGAAAGATGCGCAGCTGCCTGGGTCATCGACGAGGGCCAGGAGAGCCCAGGCCCATCCTCTGGGACCTGCCGATGGCCTCCCAACGGTGGATCTCAGAGTACGCTGAGGAGGAGCAAGAGAAGGCGGACGTACGCTCCCCCGCAACCATCGACGTGCCTTTGGGCAGCCCCTGAACGGGGCAAGTAGCAATGCCGCCCCAGGGAGCGCCGCCAGCCGCCCACGAAGTAGAACGGGAGGAGTAGAAGCTCCCCCAGGGACACGAAGGGGAGGGGGCAGGGCTACCGGAGAAAGAGATGGCTCCGCCAAGCGCCCAGGAGGAAGAGGTCGCAGACAGAAAATTCCCCCCCGAGTTCACCATCGACAAACACTGGGGGGAGGTGGAGGACACGCTCCAAGATGCCCGGCGGCTAAGGCGACAGGCCAGCGCCGCGCAGGATTGGGCCTTCGCAGCCTTTGACGAGTTCATGAGCAGGTGGGGAAGCGCAGCCCAGGAACGCGTAGAGAATTACCCTCAAATGATCCGGGACGTGAGGGACGCGGACGCCCTCAGAAAGCAGCACCTTGACGAAGTCAAGCGAGTCCGCCAAGAGCAGCAGAGGGCGGAGGAGAGAGCAAGACGCGCCAGGGAGCGTTACCGGACCCACCAGCGGGTAGACGACCCAGCGACCGTCGCAGTATTAGAAGAACTGCGACTAGCCAACATCCAGCAAGCGCGCGCAGCTCAAAAGAAGATGCCGCGCTGCTTCGTGTGAAAAATAAAAGAAAAAGAAAGGAAAATACTTACCACTACATGATTTATTTCCCCCTACCGCGTCATAACCATTGTAAGAGAGCCTGGGCAAACCTAGCGAGCCATGTATCCCGGTGCGAGAGCGACAGCTGGTACACCTGTGGGTACCCAGCGTCTGGAAGGGGGGAATATGACGGTCGCCCGTCATAAGCGAGAGGCTCGCTAGCCTCAAGTAACGACTACGATAGCGCGCCGCGGATATAGCGTAAGCCGTGCCTTGTATCTATAGAGTATGTAGGGGCCGCGAGGAGCAGCCGAGAGGACCGCCGGAAAGGTGAGTGGTGGTGGAAAGAAAAGAGAGACAGAAAGAGAGCGCGGCAATTGCCCGTATTTGACAGTAGTAGAACTCGCGCTTTGAGCCGATAATCACACGTGTTAAGTGATCCTGACCTTGACAACCTTTTTGACGCCCTGTCACCCCTGGAGGAGAAGCTGGAACAGCGACCCGCACGACACGGACCCTGTTCACCAGCTGCACAGCCGGCCCAGCGCTTCGCATTCACGAGGACGACTCCCGAGTACAGTCAAGCCACCGACAAGCGAATTCCTAGCGACAACGCCGTAAGTACCGGCTCTCTCTCTCTCGTAATTCTTGTAACTCTCTCACCCCGGCCGTCGTCCCAGTTCTCATCCGCGCTCCGCCGTTTCGCGCTTTGGCACACGTGTGAACACGGGAAATAAACCCTACCTCTTTTGAAACTTTAAACCTCGTCTACAAGTTCTTTTTCCTCGCCTCAGGCTAAGTAAGCCTTCCTCGTCGTCTACGACCCTACGCCGCTGTCACAAGCTATCGGAAGTGAACGGAGGGAGTACCGTCCCTCCGATTATAACGGTCGCACGCGCACCCGGTTAGAATATACATGTATAATTCATATTAATATAAATGATTTTTTAATTCTATTAAACTTTTTAAACAATTATTAGTTGAATCATCTTTTAGGGGGGGGGGTTATATTTTATTAGTTAATGTATATAATTATATTTTATTTAAGAAATATAATAAAATTTATTTAGTCATTAGACTCATTATTATTATTATTAATTTTCCTCTGGAGGGACCCTAACGCCCCGGCACGTGGCTGT
>JACCIA010000072.1:0-42048 GCA_018906985.1 Apocrypta bakeri | reverse complement strand
AGCGCCTGGCCATTGTACCACTAGCCTGCGCTCACAGTACGGTCGTCCAGACGCTAAGTCATGATTCGACCGCTAGGCGGCACCGGGCAAACTTTTCGTTTCCCAATATCAAAGTAGCTTACTAAACTGAATAAACGCCGCGTAAAAGAAAGCAACAGCATCGCTTCTCGGCCTTATTGGCTTTGATCAAAGTGTAGTATCTGTTCTTATCAGCTTGATATCTGATACGGTCCTCATTGAGGACCCAGAATATCGAACTGATTTTTGGAAAATTGGCGAGGTGTCCGGGGCTTGCTCCGACCTCTCCGCGAGTCGACCTTGCATTGCATTACCGCAAGGAAACGGCTCACTTACGTAATTCAAACATAATATATTCATTTTTAAAAATAATCATAATTTTTAAAAAAATATGATTATTTTTATATCTCTGGGACATGTGGAACCTGAGTAACCACCGTCTGACGCTATCGAGCCTTCGCTCTCAGTAACCAATGGACTCGTCTTCATACGTGCGCAGTCAATTTCCTGTTGCACTGCATTCATTAGCGTAGCGATGTACGGAATGGTGTCATGCTCACTCTCAAATTCGAAGTCATCATTAAATCCCGCATTACGAAGCCATTGTACTTGGGCGGGTGAGAGCGCTTGGGAACCGCGCATATCCTAACAGATTTGCAGTTGGCAAACCGGCTTCTTCTTCGAGCGGAGCAATATCCTCAGGCAGATTCCAGGCAGGATCTAGTCGCCTGTCCTGAGTGTAATTGAAATCATTCTGTATCCGTTTTACATATACAGCTAAGCATGGATAACTTGCGTAAAGATAATGTGTATGTTCGGTCACACGGCCGAACCATCCAATGCTGCCGTCTTCTGACGCTATAGCTGGTCTAGTCCTTGCTCTGAACCTCAGCTCTCTTTGGTTTTGAAGCTTACAATTCCCCAAGCCTTTAAGGTAATAGGCTACAGATTCTGGTGGATTGTAGTTACCTGAATAAACCAGGTCCATGAATGCCTCTTCTTCCAATGAGATTCGCCTACTAGACGTCTTCAATATTTTTAACAATCTAGCGTAACTAAGGACCGCGGTGTAATACGCAAATGCCGATTCCGGTACTTTTCTACTGACACTAGTGTCAATGGCGGCTATTTGACGGTGGGTCTCTCGAGATATATCGGGCATAGAAAAAAATCCAGGATAAACAATTAACTCCTGAGCCACGGGACGGCTCTCTTGACCTGGATTGGGTAGCAGGGCTTCTAGATGTAAGGGATCGTTCTTAGGTGTAGAAGCGACCGTTGAAAGGGCTTTACCCTTGGGTGCACCTCCTCCCCTTGGAAGCACTGGCTGCTGTTTAGGTGGTAAGGTGTTGCCCTGCGGGCGGAAACCACCTCTACCTCCGCCTCCTTGGCGGTTACCTCCCCTGTTAACTCGGCCTCGTTGTTGTTGGCCTCGAGTTTGACTTGGAGGTTGCTCCTCATATTGAGGAGCAGTGCGCCGTTCATCGAACCAGCGCGGGTTATTATTTCTAGATGGATTGTTGAAAGTTTCACTATACATAGTGATGTTGTCTTCCGACTTCCACTTTAAAAGGGATCGCTTCTCGGCCTTATTGGCTTTGATCAAAGTGTAGATCATGTGCCGCTCAAGACTTGACATGCGCGAGGATTTCTCCTGTGTCGGCATAGCCGAGTGAGGAGGTCGCTCGCGCCTCTATCTTGTCTTGGGCATTGAAATAAGTGTCCGAGGAGGTAAGTGTTTCTGAGTGTTTGTAATTAGTCCACACCGAAGCACCGACTCAATGGCTTCGCCGCCTACGATCAAGGCGATTAGGGAGGAGGACTCCATCGTTATCCTCCTTCCCCAGAGCGAAGACGAGACGATCAACTGCCCCCTCTGTGTGGGGTGCGGGGAGTATCGCGGGAAGACGCGGGTGGAGAATCTTGCACGTCATGTCAAGACTCACCACCCTGGTATGACCATCACGTACCGATGCTGGCGGTGCGGCTTCATGGCTCCCGAGGGTAAAGCTTATCCTCGGAAAGTCGTGACGCAACACTGCTCCAGCTGCGTCCCCAACATCTCTTCCGCCCCGTACAGCAGGGCAACGACGGAGAGGAGAGCTAACATCCGGCGAGAGCTGGGTGTTGCCGCACCCGTTCGGCGCTCGCGTCGCAACGCGGTTGCATCTCCTCCGGGCGGGCACAACATCGGCCCGGCACCGACACTTCTGGAGCCCCCCAGGGCGCTCATAACCCCAGAAGTGGAGGCGCCGGGGGAGTCCTCGGACGACGATATTTTTCGTTCACCCGAGGGTTCCCCCCACCCAAGCCCGGAGAGGGCGACACTCCAGTTGGAGCCGTCCTCCTCGACGTCAGCAGTTTCTGCCAGGCCGTCACACAACAACTCGACGGCCCGGTCGTCAACCAACACCTCGACGACCAGCCCGGCCCACAACACCTTGGCCGGGCCCCCGACGCAGCCTACGACCACCCAGGCTGCCGGTCCAGCGACCGCCACCACAGCTGGACCCTCCACCGGCTCAGCGCCCACCACCACAGCTGAGCCCGCTGCCGCCTCGGCAAATTACACCTTAGCCGAGGCCACCCCTCCGCCCCAACATCTTGCGGACGCGGCTGGTCATGCCGCTACCATCACGACGGTCGAGCCACCGCCGCCTCCCGGTCGACTTCCCGCTCGTCGATCCCCCACGTCAGAACAACGACGTCTCATTGGGATCCTCGAGTCGGTGACCAGCCAGGAACAGCTGAACGAGGAATTACCTCAGATCATGCAGTTCCTGGCCCGATCGACCGAGAGACGGCCAGTCGCTCGACCAGCTCGGCCAGAACCGCGGCGAATAGTTGCCGATGCGCCGGCCCCCGACCGAATTCAGCAGGCCAAGTCTCTCCAACGCCTCTACCGAAGATCAAAGAAGCGGGCAGTCCAGAGGGTTCTGGCAGAGTCGAATACACTCTGTCAGATCCCCAAAAACACCATCCAAGCCCACTTTGTGGAGCTGGCTGCCCGCCGAGATGGCGAGAGATCTTGGCCCGACGTGTTCGGGAGGGAAGAGCCCAGTGCAGTGAGCGACGAGGTCCTCTGTGCCCCTATCACTAGGGAGGAGGTATTTCGTCGGTTAAAGGGGAGGAGTAACACCTCTCCTGGACCCGACGGGATTACCTACAGGGACCTCGTCAAGGCCGATCCAGGGGCCCACCTGCTCACTGCGCTGTTTAACACCATATGGCGCATCGAGGCGACGCCCTCCTTGTGGGGAGAGTCAAATACGACCCTCATATACAAGATGGGCGACGCCCTTAACATCAGCAACTGGAGGCCTATCTCCCTAGGGGATACGGTCCCCAAGTTATTCGCCGCGATCCTGGCCGACCGCGTGAAGAAATGGGCCGTGGCCAACAAGCGCTACAGTGCCTCCCAGAAAGGCTTCCTGGAGTACGAAGGCTGTTACGAGCATAACTTCGTACTACAGGAGGCCATCAGAGAGGCAACAAACGGTGATAAGGAGTTGGTGGTCGCCTGGCTAGACTTAGCCAGTGCGTTTACTTCGGTCCCCCACTCCTCTATCCACCGCGCGCTTGAGGGTCACGGCCTGCCTAGTAGAGCGAGAAACGTCATCTCCTCGCTCTACAGCGGCATGACCACCCGCGTCCGCACCGCGGAGGGTTTCACCGACCCTATCCTCATCGAGTCGGGGGTCAGACAGGGTTGCCCGTTAAGCCCGGACGTGTTTAACCTTACCCTGGAAGTTGTACTCCGTACGATGCAACTTACGGGGGAAGGTTACACGATCGGAGGCGTACGCATCTCCAACTTGGCGTACGCTGACGACGTGGCAATCCTGGCTGACTCCCCGGCGGCGATGAGGAGACTGCTTATGGCAGCTGAACGGGGCGCTAGGTCTGTCGGCCTCTCCTTCAATCCTGCAAAGTGCGCGTCACTGCACATCGCGGGAAGAGAGGACGTCAGACCTACCGAGTTCTCCGTTCAGGGGTCGCCTATCCGTGCCTTGGGCCCTGGTGATGCCTATGAACACCTAGGCATTCCCACAGGCTACCAAATTAAGCAGGACCCCACCAACACCCTTCGGGGCCTCATAGCTGACACACACACCATCGATCGATCTCTGCTGGCTCCCTGGCAGAAGCTCGACGCCGTGGGCACCTTTTTGTTGCCCCGGCTAGACTTCGCCATGCAGGGGGCCAGTATCGAGAAGGGACTTTTAACGGAGGCAGATCGGAACATCAAGCGAGCCGCTAAGAACTGGCTCGGTCTTCCTCAGAGGGCGAGTGCGGAGCTAGCTTATCTCCCCCCATCTCAAGGAGGTGGCGGGCTGCTCCCACTCGCGGACCTCTACGACCTGCTCACGGTCGCTCATGGGTACAAGATGTTGTACTCGAGCGACAAGACCGTGAGCGGCGTAGCTGAGTCCATCCTGAGGAAGACAGTCTCCAAGAGGTTACGTAAACGGGCGTCGAACATCGATGTCGCCCGTTACCTCTCTGGAGACCTTGATCTGCCCCCGTCGACCGGAAGAACATCTTTCTGGTCGAAAGTCCGCAGCGCGACCCTGAGATTGAAGACCAAACTCGGGTTGCGCTGGATCTGGTGTCAGGATGAGGAAGTCCTGCGGGTAGCCTGTGGTGATCGTAACGATCCCAGGACCCTTGTCTCGCCGCAGACCAAGCAACAACTGGTCTCGAGATTGCGGAGCCGCCTGAACATCTTTTACGCGGAGAGTCTCCTTGCCAAAAAAGATCAAGGCAAGGTCTTCGAAGCTACCAGGAAGAGTGGTTCCTCGAACCACTTCCTCCGTAACGGTAGCTTCACCCGCTTCTGCGACTGGCGCTTCATCCATCGCGCCCGTCTCGACGTCCTCCCTCTCAATGCTTGTAAGCGTTGGCAAAGAGGGACGGACAAGAGATGTCGCAGATGCGGGGAAGGCCTGGAGACTCTCCCGCATGTCCTCGGACATTGCGGCCCGCACTCGGCGGCGAGACAACTACGGCACAACAACATCCAGGATAGGCTGGTGAAAGCAGCAAGTAGATGTCACGGGACCATCACCGTGAACCAGACCGTCCAGGGAGTCCACGGGCCTGACGCGGCATTAAGACCTGACATCGTCGTTCGCGACGATGTCAACCGCCGCGTCACCATCGTCGACGTCACTGTACCCTTCGAGAACCGCTTTGCAGCTCTCGACTCTGCCCGCGATGCTAAGATAGCCAAATATACACCTCTGGCTAGGCAGCTCGCGGGCAAGGGGTACGACGTCACGGTGGAGGCCTTCATCGTGGGCGCCTTGGGCGCGTGGGACCCTCGAAATGAGAGGGTCCTGAGCCTCCTCAACATCAGTCGCTATTATGCGACGCTGATGAGGAGGCTCATGGTGAGCGATACCATCAGATGGTCCCGTGACATCTACGTGGAACACGTTTCGGGTATCAGGCAGTACGATCGCGGGGGCCACTAACATCCTTGGCCCCCAATACTAATTCCGCTCTGGATTAAATTAAATTAAATTTAATATGTTTGTACGTGTGACGTCCGTCCGCGTTAAACCCCCCCCCAATCCCTTACCCTATATATCCTCTTTCTTTTATTAATTTATTTCCTCCTAGCACCCTCTTTCCCTTGTCCTGTCCTTATCAGTGCTGTGATGACTAGGGTTTGAGTTTTTATATATCAAACACTAGTCATTTGTGTATTTTCTGTCACGTATTGTCCAAGTGCGTGAAGTTGTGTTTTAATTTATTTGTATAGTCCACTGATAAGAGCAGAGGTCGAATTAAACAAAAATAAGCATGACCATAGTAAGGCCAAGCGCCATGTTTCTTTACCCCGTTTTAGGGGTAGTTTTTATGTATTGTAAAACCCATTCCTCTGTTCTTATCAGCTTGATATCTGATACGGTCCTCATTGAGGACCCAGAATATCGAACTGATTTTTGGAAAATGGCGAGGTGTCCGGGGCTTGCTCCGACCTCTCCGCGAGTCGACCTTGCATTGCATTACCGCAAGGAACGGCTCACTTAAGTAATTCAAACATAATATATTCATTTTTAAAAATAATCATAATTTTTAAAAAAATTATGATTATTTTTATATCTCTGGGACATGTGGAACCTGAGTAACACAGTCTGAGCTATCGAGCCTTCGCTCTCAGTAACCAATGGACTCGTCTTCATACGTGGCATCCTGGTGTGGAGCGTCTGTGCTGTGGGGGGAGTGGTTGAATGAGGGGTTTGCACCGTTTTCATGGACATCTAATATATATTTTCTTAAAAACATGATTTCCTCAAATGGTCTGCATATTGCCATGTTTTCTTTTGTCTACTCATAGGTCAGGGTAATGTAGGTCATGTTCTTCTTGTATTGGTTTTGGTCTGCCAGAGTTGTTTTGAACGGAATGGGGTTGTTGTTCGATTGCTTCACGTTCATGGCCTAAGGATGGATTCACGGTTGGTTCTGTATTGGTGTTCATGGCATTGTGGGTATTTTTTGGGGGGTGGAGCCCGTGTTGGGGCCATGGTATCTGTAGGGAATCCACGTTGTTGTTGTTTTTGTGTTCTTTTCTGTTTGTGTGGTGGCGTATCTGTGGTTTGCGTGCTTGCGTCTGTTAGTGTTTGAGCTGTTCTCAACGCTATGGGGTGGTTGGTTTTTTTGGGTGTTGAGTTTTTTTGATGTTCGTGTTTGTGTGTGTTGGGGGTGATGGTTAGGTCCTGCGTGACGGTGGAGTGTGAGTAGTTTCGTAGTTTGTGTGGTGGGGGGGGCGGTGGCAACCAGGGTGGGTGCGCGTGCGGTTGCCTTACGGGAGGGTGTGGTAATATCCGTGCAGTTTGTGTGTGGGGGGCGAATGGTGGGTCGCTGAGCGGGTTTTCGTTGTTTGGCGCCTGGGTCCTTGATGGTTAAGGTGGAAAGCATGCGGGGATCTCCGGGTTGGGGTTTAGCATTGTGAGACAGGGCGTAAGTCAATGGGAGATACTTTGTGCGTGTTGTAAGGTAGTGTTGGAGTTTGGTGTGCTTTGAGGTGTTGGGGCACTCGGGGCTTTGACCACCAGGATGGTTGTGCTGTTGGGCCGTGGAGGGGGTGGTCCGGAGCGCTGACGTGGTTGTTAGTTGGCGGGGGTGTGGGGCACGATGGCCTGTGTGTTTCCTGTGTGGTGAGACGTTGTCGTTCTTGTGGCTCGGTGAAGGACCCGGTGTAATACCAAATTGCCGATTCCGGTAACTTTTCTACTGACACTAGTGTCAATGGCGGCTATTTGACGGTGGGTCTCAGGTCGAGATATATCGGGCATAGAAAAAATCCAGATAAACAATTAACTCCGAGCAACGGGACGGCCTCTCTTGACCTGGATTGGGTAGAAGGGCTTCTAGATGTAAGGGATCGTTCTTAGGTGTAGAAGCGACCGTTGAAAGGGCTTACCCTTGGTGCACCTCCTCCCCTTGGAAGCACTGGCTGCTGTTTAGGTGGTAAGGTGTTGCCCTGCGGGCGGAAACCACCTCTACCTCCGCCTCCTTGGCGGTTACCTCCCCTGTTAACTCGGCCTCGTTGTTGTTGGCCTCGAGTTTGACTTGGAGGTTGCTCCTCATATTGAGGAGCAGTGCGCCGTTCATCGAACCAGCGCGGGTTATTATTTCTAGATGGATTGTTGAAAGTTTCACTATACATAGTGATGTTGTCTTCCGACTTCCACTTTAAAAGGGATCGCTTCTCGGCCTTATTGGCTTTGATCAAAGTGTAGTACTTACGGTGCAGTTTTACTTTGTATCTTCCTGTGTCGGCATAGCCGAGTGAGGAAGATCTCGGAGGAATCTGCGCTTTCCGTACGTTTAAGCGATGACCGATCAACCAGACTTAGGTGCGGTCGCTGAAGGAGAGAATGTCACCATTCTCCTTCCTCTCATTGAGGGACAACTCGTTTGTCCCATCTGCTCGAATGGTCGCTACAACGGAAAGACCAGGATCGAGAATCTTAATCGCCACATAAAAGAACATCATCCCAACACCGGCGTAGTATACCGGTGCTGGAGGTGCGGCTTCACTGCTCCGGAGGGAAAACGTTATCCCCGGAAGATAGTGACGGCGCACTGTGGAGATTGTGTTCCCGAGGTAGCGCCCACTCGACCAGATGGGCCGAACCGAGCGAACATCAGGCGTCAAATCGACGCACCGCCGGCAACCCCGGTGGAGCCTACGCTTACCCGGCCGACCACCAGCCGGGGATCTCCCCCTCCTCTATCCGTCCTTGCTGACGGTAATGCACAGCAACCAGAGGGCAGGGATCCACAGCCGACAACTCCATCGCGAGATGCGGACGAGGCGCCGATTTCACCCGCCATGTCCACTCACAGCCCCGTAGAGGCTTCTGTTTCACGACCCCTCAGAAAGGCTTCCTACAGTTCGACGGGTGCTTTGAGCACAACTTCGTCGTTCAGGAAGCCATTCATGATGCCAAAGCCCGGAAGAGGACCCTTGTTGTTGCCTGGTTAGACTTAACCAGTGCATTCAACTCGGTACCTCACTCTTCCATCATCCGGGCTCTCGAAGGCCATTCGATACCACCAAAGGCGAAGAACACCATCGCCGCCTTGTATGCTAACATGTCCACTACGGTGAAGACGGCTAACGGCTCCACGGCTCCCATCCGCATTCATTCGGGTGTCAGACAGGGATGTCCTCTCAGCCCCGACGTGTTTAACCTAACCCTGGAAGTCTTGCTTCGTCGCATGACAGAAACGGGTGACGGTTACACGTTCGGAGGTAGGTCACACAATATCTTGGCCTACGCTGATGACATCGCTGTTCTGGCGGACTCCCCGGATGCAATGCGGCGGCTATTAACAGCAGCCGAAGAAGGAGCTGCTGCAGTGGGACTCACCTTCAACCCCGCAAAGTGCGCCACGTTGCACATTAACAACGGGCGGGAGGTCTCACCTACGCAGTTCCTGATTCAGGGGGCCCCAATACCATCCTTATCCACTGAAGATGCCTATGAACATCTGGGCATACCCACCGGTTACCAGGTCAAGCAAACTCCCATTAACACCTTACGGGAGTTAGTTTCTGACGCCCGGAGCATCGACACCTCACTCCTCGCTCCCTGGCAGAAGTTAGACGCGGTGGCGACTTTTTTGTTGCCCCGCCTCGACTTCATTATGCAAGGGGGTAGAGTTGAGAAAGGGTACCTGACCGAGGCCGATAAGATCATCAAGAGGCTGGCCAAAGGCTGGCTCAGTGTGCCTCAGAGAGCTAGTGCGGAGTTGGTTTTCCTTCCCCCCCGTCAGGGAGGTGGAGGTTTACTCCCGCTAGCTGATCTGTACGACCTCCTCACTGTAGCGCATGCATTTAAGATCTTGCATGCAAAAGATTCTACAGTGAGTCGACTGGCGTACGATCTCCTGAGGAACACTGCCTCCAAGAGGTTAAAAAAGCGAGCAAACAACACCGACATCGCTCGCTACCTCTCGGGGGATCTCTTGATGCCTCGGTCTTTCGCCCCAACGTCATTCTGGGGCAGGGTACAGTCGGCAACCCGGAGAATTAACACCAAACTCCGGGTGCGATGGCTCTGGGAAGAGGAGGCTAAATTTAGCCTGGTAATCGGGTCGGAGGAAGTTGTCGTCGCCGCAAATAACACCAGCCTGGCCACCACCACCTTGCGCCGCACACTGGTGGAGTACTACAGGGAGAGTCTGCTTGCCAAACAAGATCAGGGCAAGGTTTACGAGGTCGTTGGAAAGAACACCATTTCCAACCACTTCCTAAGATCAGGAAGGAATACTCGCTTCTGCGACTGGCGGTTTATATGCCGCCAAACGGTGGCAGAGGGAGGCGGACAAGCGATGTCGCAGTTGTGGGTATGACCTCGAGACTCTTCCGCATGTCCTCTGCCATTGCGGAGTGCACGCTCAGGCACGGCAGCGACGACACAATAACATCGTGGAGCGTCTTGTGAAGGCCTTGAAGTGTCCGGGAACCGTCGCGGTGGACCAGACCATTCAGGGTACCCACGGAGCAGTAGCGGCCTTAAGACCAGACATCGTTGTTCGCAACGAGTCCAGCCGCTGCGTCACCATTGTTGACGTGTGTGTCCCCTTCGAAAATCGCCGCGAGGCGTTCGATAGGGCTTGCCGCGAGAAGTTGGAGAAATACCAACCAATCGCAGACCAACTGGCAGCCCTGGGATACACCGTCAACATGGGGACCTTCATCGTGGGTGCACTGGGAGGTTGGGACCGCCGTAATGAGCGCTGCATGGGCCTCCTCATGATTTCCAGCAGATATGCGGGAATGATGAGGAGGTTCATGGTTAGCGACACCATCCGATGGTCCCGCGACATATACGTGGAACATGTCTCGGGGCAGAGACAATATGCGACCCCACCAATCGACAGACCCTGAAATGGGTTTTTATGTCTTGTGTTGTGCGGGTTATCTCGCTTTTTAATTTGTGTGTGGTGTATGGGCATATCGATGCCTCGTTTATATTTATTTACTTAATTCTAGTCATTTATGTTGTTTTGTACTGGTAAAAACAGAGGTCGCCCTAAACCAAATATGCATGGCCAGCAGGTCAAGCGCCTTGTTTTAACCCCGTTCTAGGGGTAGTAAATGTTAAAATAGCCTCTTTCCTCTGTTCTTATCAGCTTGATATCTGATACGGTCCTCATTGAGGACCCAGAATATCGAACTGATTTTTGGAAAATGGCGAGGTGTCCGGGGCTTGCTCCGACCTCGCCGAGAGTCGACCTTGCATTGCATTACCGCAAGGAACGGCTCACTTAAGTAATTCAAACATAATATATTCATTTTTAAAAATAATCATAATTTTTAAAAAAAATTATGGTACCTCAACCATAATTGTGGTACCTCAACCATAATTGTGGTACCTCAATTTCCTCCCTATCAAAAATACCAAATGTGATAGGATCCGATGTCAAATAAGTTGTGCAAAATGCAGTTTGGGTCGTCTCGTTATGCCTAATTATATTCCCTAAAGTAAATGCCCACATCATGTCTTGAATTATCATAGTCATGGCAGGTATGCTAGTCAGGAGCTCCTTAGAATCTGGAAATATTTTTAGAAATTCGTTCATAAATGCTTGCCTCTCCACTGGAAGTTTGGAATCTGGGTTTTCTGAACATATACTCTCCCCGACATCTTCTAACAACATCTTGGAGATTTTGGCTTTGTCATGTTCAAGGTTATGATCTATGCTATATATCAGGAGGTGGACCAAGTAGAAATCTTCAATAAAAGATTTTCCGTATTCTATTACTGCTTCAGTTTTCCCCTCTAAGGTCATGAAATTACTACTTTTAGTAACGGCAGACACATAAAAACTAAAAACGTTTGTACAGGAATTCGTGACAGCTAAATAAAAAAGTTATAGTTTTGTGACAAAGGGAAGCCTGCCCTCGAATGACTTGTCCAAATAACATAGAATTTCGGATTCTTTATGTTTGATAAAATTTTTATTAACATTCATAATATTATTTAACAACAAATTATCGAACTGACTGAAATACTCTGTTCTTATCAGCTTGATATCTGATACGGTCCTCATTGAGGACCCAGAATATCGAACTGATTTTTGGAAAATGGCGAGGTGTCCGGGGCTTGCTCCGACCTCGCCGCGAGTCGACCTTGCATTGCATTACCGCAAGGAACGGCTCACTTAAGTAATTCAAACATAATATATTCATTTTTAAAAATAACCATAATTTTTAAATATAACCATAATTTTTAAAAATAACCATAATTTTTAAAAATAACCATAATTTTTAAAAATAACCATAATTTTTAAAAATAACCATAATTTTTAAAAATAACCATAATTTTTAAAAATAACCATAATTTTAAAAATAACCATAATTTTTAAAAATAACCATAATTTTAAAGCATTGATCGGTGGATCTTGTCTTGGGCATTGATAAGCCAGTGAGCACCGTAGCAGATTCCGTCCTGAGGAAGACTGTCTCGGAGAGGCTTAGAAAGCGGGCGTCGAACATCGATGTCGCCCGCTACCTCTCCGGTGATATGGACCTGCCCCGTTCGACCGGAAGAACATCTTTCTGGTCGAAAGTCCGCAGCGCGACCGTGAGACTTAACACCAAGCTCGGGTTGCGCTGGATCTGGTGTCGGGATGAGGAGCACCTGAAAATAGCCTGTGGGGATGTCAACGCCCCCAGGACCCTTGCCTCGCCGGAGACCAAAAAACAGCTGGTCTCGGCCCTGCGGAGCCGCGTTAACATCTTTTACGCGGAGAGTCTCCTTGCCAAAAAAGATCAAGGCAAGGTCCTCGAAGCTACCAGGAAGAGTGGTTCTTCGAACCACTTCCTCCGTAACGGTAGCTTCACCCGCTTCTGCGACTGGCGCTTTATCCATCGCGCCCGTCTCGTCGTCCTCCCTCTCAACGCTTGTAAGCGTTGGCAAAGAGGGATGGACAAGAGATGTCGCAGATGCGGGGAGGGCCTGGAGACTCTCCCGCATGTCCTCGGACATTGCGGCCCGCACGCGGCGGCGAGGCAAAGAAGGCACAACAACGTGCAGGATAGGCTGGTGAAGGCAGCGAGTAGGTGCCCCGGAACCATCTCAGTCAACCACACCGTCCGGGGTGTCCACGGGCCTGATGCGGCTTTAAGACCTGACATCGTCGTTCGCGACGATGTCAATCGCCGCATCACCATCGTCGACGTGGCCGTTCCCTTCGAAAACCGCTATGCGGCTATCGAAGAGGCTCGCGAGGCCAAAATAGCTAAATATACATCCTTGGCTAGGCAACTCGCGAGCAACGGCTACGACGTCACGGTGGAGGCCTTCCTCGTGGGCGCCCTGGGCGCGTGGGACCCCCGCAACGAAAGGGTCCTGAGTCTCCTCAATGTCAGTCGCTATTATGCGACATTGATGAGGAGACTCATGGTCAGTGATACCATCCGATGGTCCCGGGACATTTATGTGGAACATGTCTCGGAGATTAGGCAGTACACATAAGGGGGCTAATCAACATCGGTAGCCCCCCATCGCTTCTATTGTATCGTCCGTTTCCGTCTTTTTCTGAAAACTTTTTAAATAATTATTGTACTGTGCATTGTCCCGTCTCCTGTCAGCGTAAGTGGGGCTTACTTTTAATTAAGCCCCACTGTGTATTATTTGTTAAGTTTTTGTTAGGTTTTAATATTTTATGTATTTAATTTATTTTATTTATTTATTTATTTAATTTATTTTAATTTATTTTATTTATTTAATTTATTTTAATTTATTTTATTTATTTAATTTATTTATTTATTTTATTTATCTAATTTATTTTAACTTATTTAAACTTATTTATTTATTTATTCTATTTATTTATTTATTATATTTATTATATGCTGATCAAAGCCAATAAGGCCGAGAAGCGATGAAGCTGAAAAGAAGGAAGTATTATTTCTTTCAATTGGATTAAGCTCCGCTCAAGTTGTCTGAGGGATTGCAGAATACCTTTGACGACATTACAATCTGCGGAGGGGCAGTGAGGACCACGATCCAGCTTGGAAATGTTTTCAACACAGCTTTTTTCAAGCTGATAAGAACAGACTTTGATCAAAGCCAATAAGGCCGAGAAGCGATCAAGCTGATAAGAAGGAAGTATTATTTCTATCAATTGGTTTATGCTTCGCACAAGTTTTCTGAGGTATTGCAGAATACCTTTGACGCCTTTACGATCTGCAGAGTGGCAGTGAGGACTATGATCCAGCTTGGAAATGCTTTCAACAAAGCTTTCTTTAAGCTGATTAGAACAGACTTTGATCAAAGCTAATAAGGCCGAGAAGCGATCAAGCTGATAAGAAGGAAGTATTATTTCTATCAATTGGATTATGCTTCGCACAAGTTGTCTGAGGGATTGCAGAATGCCATTGACGCTCTTACACTCTGCTGAAGGGCAGTGAAGACCACGATCCATCTTGGAAATGCTTTCAACAAATCTTTATTGAAGCTGATAAGAACAGACTTTGATCTAAGCCAAAAATGCCGAGAAGCGATCAAGCTGATAAGAAGGAAGTATTATTTCTATCAATTCGATTATGCTTCGCACAAGTTGTCTGAGGGATTGCAGAATACCTTTGACGCCTTTACAATCTGCAGAGGGGCAGTGAAGACCACGATCCAGCTTGGAAATGCTTTCAACACAGCTTTATTCAAGCTGATAAGAACAGACTTTGATCAAAGCCAATAAGGCCGAGAAGCGATCAAGCTGATAAGAAGGAAGTATTATTTCTATCAATTGGTTTATGCTTCCCACAAGTTTTCTGAGGTATTGCAGAATACCTTTGACGCCTTTACAATCTGCGGAGGGGCTGTGAGAACCACGATCCAGCTTGGAAATGCTTTCAACAAAGCTTTTTTCAAGCTGATAAGAACAGACTTTGATCAAAGCCAATACGCCCGAGAAGCGTTCAAGCTGCTAAGACGGAAGTATTATTTCTATCAATTGGATTAAATTTCGATGAAGATGTCTGAGGGATTGCAGAATACCTTTAACGCCTTTACAATCTGCGGAGGGGCAGTGAGGACCACGATCCAGCTTGGAAATGCTTTCATCACAGCTTTTTTCAAGCTGATAAGAACAGACTTTGATCAAAGCCAATAAGGCCGAGAATCGATCAAGCTGATAAGAAGGAAGTATTATTTCTATCAATTGGATTATGCATCGCACAAGATGTCTGAGGAATTGCAGAATGCCATTCACGCTCTTACACTCTGCTGAAGGGCAGTGAAGACCACGATCCAGCTTGGAAATGCTTTCAACACAGCTTTATTCAAGCTGATAAGAACAGACTTTGATCAAAGGCAATAAGGCCGAGAAGCGATCAAGCTGCTAAGACGGAAGTATTATTTCTATCAATTGGATTAAATTTCGATCAAGATGTCTGAGGGATTGCAGAATACCTGTAACGCCTTTACAATCTGCGGAGGGGCAGTGAGGACCACGATCCAGCTTGGAAATGCTTTCGACACAGCTTTTTTCAAGCTGATAAGAACAGACTTTGATCAAAGCCAATAAGGCCGAGAAGCGATCAAGCTGATAAGAAGGAAGTATTATTTCTATCAATTGGATTAAATTTCGCTCAAGATGTCTGAGGGATTGCAGAATACCTTTGACGCCTTTACAATCTGCGGAGGGGCAGTGAGGACCACGATCCAGCTTGGAAATGCTTTCAACACAGCTTTTTACAAGCTGATAAGATCAGACTTTGATCAAAGCCAATAAGGCCGAGAAGCGATCAAGCTGATAAGACGGAAGTATTACTTCTATCAATTGGATTAAATTTCGCTCAAGATGTCTGAGGGATTGCAGAATACCTTTGACGCCTTTAAAATCTGCGGAGGGGCAGTGAGGACCACGATCCAGCTTGGAAATGCTTTCAACACAGCTTTTTTCAAGCTGATTAGAACAGACTTTGATCAAAGCCAATAAGGCCGAGCTGCGATCAAGCTGATAAGAAGGAAGTATTATTTCTATCATTTGGATTAAGCTTCGCTCAAGATATTTCAGGTATTGCAGATTACCTTTGACGCCCTTACACTCTGCAGATGGTCAGTTAAGACCACGATCCACCTTGGATATGCTTTCAACAAATCTTTATTGAAGCTGATAAGAACAGACTTAGATCTAAGCCAATAATGCCGAGAAGCGATCAAGCTGATAAGAAGGAAGTATTATTTCTATCAATTGATTTATGCTTCGCACAAGTTTTTTAAGGGATTGCAGAATACCTTTTATGCCTTTACAATCTGCAGAGGGGCAATGAGGACCACGATCCAGCTGGTAAATGCTTTCAACAAAGCTTTATTCAAGCTGATAAGAACAGAATTTGATCTAAGCTAAAAAGGCCTAGAAGCGATCAAGCTGATAAGAAGGAAGTATTATTTCAATCAATTGGTTTATGCTTCGCACAAGTTTTCTGAGGTATTGCAGAATACCTTTGCCGTCTTTACAATCTGCGGAGGGGCAGTGAGGACCACGATCCAGCTTGGAAATGATATCAACAAAGCTTTTTTCAAGCTGATAAGAACGGACTTTGATCAAAGCAAATAAGACCGAAAAGCGATCAAGCTGATAAGAAGGAAGTATTATTTCTATCAATTGGTTTATGCTTCGCACAAGTTTTCTGAGGTATTGCAGAATACCTTTGACGCCTTTACAATCTGCGGAGGGGCAGTGAGATCCACGATCCAGCTTGGAAATGCTTTCAACAAAGCTTTTTTCAAGCTGATAAGAACAGACTTTGATCAAAGCCAATACGCCCGAGAAGCGACCAAGCTGATAAGACGGAAGTATTATTTCTATCAATTGGATTAAATTTCGCTCAAGATTTCTGAAGGATTGCAGAATTCCTTTGACGCCTTTACAATCTGCGGCGGGGCAGTGAGGACCACGATCCAGCTTGGAAATGCTTTCAACACAGCTTTTTTCAAGCTGATAAGAACAGACTTTGATCAAAGCCAATAAGGCCGAGAAGCGATCAAGCTGATAAGAAGGAAGTATTATTTCTATCATTTGGATTAAGCTTCGCTCAAGATTTTTCAGGTATTGCAGAATACCTTTGACGCCCTTACACTCTGCAGATGCTCAGTTAAGACCACGATCCACCTTGGATATGCTTTCAACAAATCTTTATTGAAGCTGATAAGAACAGACTTTGATCTAAGCCAAAAATGCCGAGAAGCGATCAAGCTGATAAGAAGGAAGTATTATTTCTATCAATTGGTTTATGCTTCGCACAAGTTTTCTGAGGTATTGCAGAATACCTTTGACGCCTTTACAATCTGCGGAGGGGCAGTGAGAACCACGATCCAGCTTGGAAATGCTTTCAACAAAGCTTTTTTCAAGCTGATAAGAACAGACTTTGATCAAAGCCAATACGCCCGAGAAGCGATCAAGCTGCTAAGACGGAAGTATTATTTCTATCAATTGGATTAAATTTCGATCAAGATGTCTGAGGGATTGCAGAATACCTTTAACGCCTTTACAATCTGCGGAGGGGCAGTGAGGACCACGATCCAGCTTGGAAATGCTTTCGACTCAGCTTTTTTCAAGCTGATAAGAACAGACTTTGATCAAAGCCAATAAGGCCGAGAAGCGATCAAGCTGATAAGACAGAAGTATTACTTATATCAATTGGATTAAATTTCGCTCAAGATGTCTGAGGGATTGCAGAATACCTTTGACGCCTTTAAAATCTGCGGAGGGGCAGTGAGGACCACGATCCAGCTTGGAAATGCTTTCAACACAGCTTTTTTCAAGCTGATTAGAACAGACTTTGATCAAAGCCAATAAGGCCGAGCTGCGATCAAGCTGATAAGAAGGAAGTATTATTTCTATCATTTGGATTAAGCTTCGCTCAAGATATTTCAGGTATTGCAGATTACCTTTGACGCCCTTACACTCTGCAGATGGTCAGTTAAGACCACGATCCACCTTGGATATGCTTTCAACAAATCTTTATTGAAGCTGATAAGAACAGACTTAGATCTAAGCCAATAATGCCGAGAAGCGATCAAGCTGATAAGAAGGAAGTATTATTTCTATCAATTGATTTATGCTTAGCACAAGTTTTTTAAGGGATTGCAGAATACCTTTTATGCCTTAACAATCTGCAGAGGGGCAATGAGGACCACGATCCAGCTGGTAAATGCTTTCAACAAAGCTTTATTCAAGCTGATAAGAACAGAATTTGATCTAAGCTAAAAAGGCCTAGAAGCGATCAAGCTGATAAGAAGGAAGTATTATTTCTATCAATTGGATTATGCTTCGCACAAGTTGTCTGAGGGATTGCAGAATACCTTTTATGCCTTTACAATCTGCGGAGGGGCAGTGAGGACCACGATCCAGCTTGGAAATGCTTTCAACAAAGCTTTTTTCAAGCTGATAAGAACAGACTTTGATCAAAATCAATACGCCCGAGAAGCGATCAAGCTGATAAGACGTAAGTATTATTTCTATCAATTGGATTAAAATTCGCTCAAGATGTCTGAGGGATTGCAGAATACCTTTGACGCCTTTACAATCTGCGGAGGGGCAGTGAGGACCACGATCCAGCTTGGAAATGCTTTCAACAAAGCTTTTTTCAAGCTGATAAGAACAGACTTTGATCAAAATCAATACGCCCGAGAAGCGATCAAGCTGATAAGACGTAAGTATTATTTCTATCAATTGGATTAAATTTCGCTCAAGATGTCTGAGGGATTGCAGAATATCTTTGACGCCTTTACAATCTGCGGAGGGGCAGTGAGGACCACGATCCAGCTTGGAAATGCTTTCAACACAGATTTTTTCATGCTGATAAGAACAAACTTTGATCAAAGCCAATAAGGCCGAGAAGCAATCAAGCTGATAAGAAGGAAGTATTATTTCATTCAATTGGATTAAGCTCCGCTCAAGTTGTCTGAGGGATTGCAGAATACCTTTTATGCCTTTACAATCTGCATAGGGGCAGTGAGGACAACGATGCAGCTTGGAAATGCATTCAACAAAGCTTTATTCAAGCTGATAAGAATAGACTTATATCAAAGCCACTAAGGCCGAGAAGCGATGAAGCTGAAAAGAAGGAAGTATTATTTCTTTCAATTGGATTAAGCTCTGCTCAAGTTGTCTGAGCGATTGCAGAATACCTTTGACGCCATTACAATCTGCAGAGGGGCAGTGAGGACTACGATCCAGCTTGGAAATGCTTTCAACAAAGCATTCTTTAAGCTGATAAGAACAGACTTTGATCTAAGCCAATAATGCCGAGAAGCGATCAAGCTGATATTAAGGAAGTATTATTTCTATCAATTGGATTATGCTTCGCACAAGTTGTCTGAGGGATTGCAGAATACCTTAGATGCCTTTACAATCTGCAGAGAGGCAGTAAAGACCACGATCCAGCTTGGAAACGCTTTCAACACAGATTTATTCAAGCTGATAAGAACAGACTTTGATCAAAGCCAATATGCCCGAGAAGCGATCAAGCTGATAAGACGGAAGTATTATATCTATCAATTGGATTAAATTTCGCTCAAGATGTCTGTGGGATTGCAGAATACCTTTGACGCCTTTACAATCTGCGGAGGGGCAGTGAGGACCACGATCCAGCTTGGAAATGCTTTCAAAACAGCTTTTTTCAAGCTGATAAGAATAGACTTTGATCAAAGCCAATAAGGCCGAGAAGCGATCAAGCTGATAAGAAGGAAGTATTATTTCTATCATTTGGATTAAGCTTCGCTCAAGATATTTCAGGTATTGCAGAATACCTTTGACGCCCTTACACTCTGCAGATGGTCAGTTAAGACCACGATCCACCTTGGATATGCTTTCAACAAATCTTTATTGAAGCTGATAAGAACAGACTTTGATCTAAGCCAATAATGCCGAGAAGCGATCAAGCTGATAAGAAGGAAGTATTATTTCTATCAATTGATTTATGCTTCGCACAAGTTTTTTAAGGGATTGCAGAATACCTTTTATGCCTTTACAATCTGCAGAGGGGCAATGAGGACCACGATCCAGCTGGTAAATGCTTTCAACAAAGCTTTATTCAAGCTGATAAGAACAGAATTTGATCTAAGCTAAAAAGGCCTAGAAGCGATCAAGCTGATAAGAAGGAAGTATTATTTCTATCAATTGGATTATGCTTCGCACAAGTTGTCTGAGGGATTGCAGAATACCTTTTATGCCTTTACAATTTGCGGAGGGGCAGTGAGGACCACGATCCAGCTTGAAAATGCTTTCAACAAAGCTTTTTTCAAGCTGATAAGAACAGACTTTGATCAAAATCAATACGCCCGAGAAGCGATCAAGCTGATAAGACGTAAGTATTATTTCTATCAATTGGATTAAATTTCGCTCAAGATGTCTGAGGGATTGCAGAATACCTTTGACGCCTTTACAATCTGCGGAGGGGCAGTGAGGACCACGATCCAGCTTGGAAACGCTTTCAACACAGATTTATTCAAGCTGATAAGAACAGACTTTGATCAAAGCCAATAAGGCCGAGAAGCGATCAAGCTGATAAGAAGGAAGTATTATTTCTATCAATTGGTTTATGCTTCCCACAAGTTTTCTGAGGTATTGCAGAATACCTTTGACGCCTTTACGATCTGCAGAGTGGCAGTGAGGACTATGATCCAGCTTGGAAATGCTTTCAACAAAGCTTTCTTTAAGCTGATTAGAACAGACTTTGATCAAAGCTAATAAGGCCGAGAAGCGATCAAGCTGATAAGAAGGAAGTATTATTTCTATCAATTGGATTATGCTTCGCACAAGTTGTCTGAGGGATTGCAGAATGCCATTGACGCTCTTACACTCTGCTGAAGGGCAGTGAAGACCACGATCCATCTTGGAAATGCTTTCAACAAATCTTTATTGAAGCTGATAAGAACAGACTTTGATCTAAGCCAAAAATGCCGAGAAGCGATCAAGCTGATAAGAAGGAAGTATTATTTCTATCAATTCGATTATGCTTCGCACAAGTTGTCTGAGGGATTGCAGAATACCTTTGACGCCTTTACAATCTGCAGAGGGGCAGTGAAGACCACGATCCAGCTTGGAAATGCTTTCAACACAGCTTTATTCAAGCTGATAAGAACAGACTTTGATCAAAGCCAATAAGGCCGAGAAGCGATCAAGCTGATAAGAAGGAAGTATTATTTCTATCATTTGGATTAAGCTTCGCTCAAGATTTTTCAGGTATTGCAGAATACCTTTGACGCCCTTACACTCTGCAGATGGTCAGTTAAGACCACGATCCACCTTGGATATGCTTTCAACAAATCTTTATGAAGCTGATAAGAACAGACTTAGATCTAAGCCAATAATGCCGAGAAGCGATCAAGCTGCTAAGAAGGACTGTATTATTTCTATCAATTGATTTATGCTCGCACAAGTTTTTTAAGGATGCAGAATACCTTTTATGCCTTTACAATCTGCAGAGGGGCAATGAGGACCACGATCCAGCTGGTAATGCTTTCAACAAAGCTTTATTCAAGCTGATAAGAACAGAATTTGATCTAAGCTAAAAGGCCTAGAAGCGATCAAGCTGATAAGAAGGAAGTATTATTTCTATCAATTGGTTTATGCTTCGCACAAGTTTTCTGAGGTATTGCAGAATACCTTTGCCGTCTTTACAATCTGCGGAGGGGCAGTGAGGACCACGATCCAGCTTGGAAATGCTATCAACAAAGCTTTTTTCAAGCTGATAAGAACGGACTTTGATCAAAGCAAATAAGACCGAGAAGCGATCAAGCTGCTAAGAAGGAAGTATTATTTCTATCAATTGGATTAATGCTTCGCACAAGTTTTCTGAGGTATTGCAGAATACCTTTGACGCCTTTACAATCTGCGGAGGGGCAGTGAGGACCACGATCCAGCTTGGAAATGCTTTCATCACAGCTTTTTTCAAGCTGATAAGAACAGACTTTGATCAAAGCCAATAAGGCCGAGAATCGATCAAGCTGATAAGAAGGAAGTATTATTTCTATCAATTGGATTATGCATCGCACAAGATGTCTGAGGAATTGCAGAATGCCATTCACGCTCTTACACTCTGCTGAAGGGCAGTGAAGACCACGATCCAGCTTGGAAATGCTTTCAACACAGCTTTATTCAAGCTGATAAGAACAGACTTTGATCAAAGGCAATAAGGCCGAGAAGCGATCAAGCTGCTAAGACGGAAGTATTATTTCTATCAATTGGATTAAATTTCGATCAAGATGTCTGAGGGATTGCAGAATACCTGTAACGCCTTTACAATCTGCGGAGGGGCAGTGAGGACCACGATCCAGCTTGGAAATGCTTTCGACACAGCTTTTTTCAAGCTGATAAGAACAGACTTTGATCAAAGCCAATAAGGCCGAGAAGCGATCAAGCTGATAAGAAGGAAGTATTATTTCTATCAATTGGATTAAATTTCGCTCAAGATGTCTGAGGGATTGCAGAATACCTTTGACGCCTTTACAATCTGCGGAGGGGCAGTGAGGACCACGATCCAGCTTGGAAATGCTTTCAACACAGCTTTTTACAAGCTGATAAGATCAGACTTTGATCAAAGCCAATAAGGCCGAGAAGCGATCAAGCTGATAAGACGGAAGTATTACTTCTATCAATTGGATTAAATTTCGCTCAAGATGTCTGAGGGATTGCAGAATACTTTTGACGCCTTTAAAATCTGCGGAGGGGCAGTGAGGACCACGATCCAGCTTGGAAATGCTTTCAACACAGCTTTTTTCAAGCTGATTAGAACAGACTTTGATCAAAGCCAATAAGGCCGAGCTGCGATCAAGCTGATAAGAAGGAAGTATTATTTCTATCATTTGGATTAAGCTTCGCTCAAGATATTTCAGGTATTGCAGATTACCTTTGACGCCCTTACACTCTGCAGATGGTCAGTTAAGACCACGATCCACCTTGGATATGCTTTCAACAAATCTTTATTGAAGCTGATAAGAACAGACTTAGATCTAAGCCAATAATGCCGAGAAGCGATCAAGCTGATAAGAAGGAAGTATTATTTCTATCAATTGATTTATGCTTCGCACAAGTTTTTTAAGGGATTGCAGAATACCTTTTATGCCTTTACAATCTGCAGAGGGGCAATGAGGACCACGATCCAGCTGGTAAATGCTTTCAACAAAGCTTTATTCAAGCTGATAAGAACAGAATTTTATCTAAGCTAAAAAGGCCTAGAAGCGATCAAGCTGATAAGAAGGAAGTATTATTTCTATCAATTGATTTATGCTTCGCACAAGTTTTTTAAGGGATTGCAGAATACCTTTTATGCCTTAACAATCTGCAGAGGGGCAATGAGGACCACGATCCAGCTGGTAAATGCTTTCAACAAAGCTTTATTCAAGCTGATAAGAACAGAATTTGATCTAAGCTAAAAAGGCCTAGAAGCGATCAAGCTGATAAGAAGGAAGTATTATTTCAATCAATTGGTTTATGCTTCGCACAAGTTTTCTGAGGTATTGCAGAATACCTTTGCCGTCTTTACAATCTGCGGAGGGGCAGTGAGGACCACGATCCAGCTTGGAAATGCTATCAACAAAGCTTTTTTCAAGCTGATAAGAACGGACTTTGATCAAAGCAAATAAGACCGAAAAGCGATCAAGCTGATAAGAAGGAAGTATTATTTCTATCAATTGGTTTATGCTTCGCACAAGTTTTCTGAGGTATTGCAGAATACCTTTGACGCCTTTACAATCTGCGGAGGGGCAGTGAGATCCACGATCCAGCTTGGAAATGCTTTCAACAAAGCTTTTTTCAAGCTGATAAGAACAGACTTTGATCAAAGCCAATACGCCCGAGAAGCGACCAAGCTGATAAGACGGAAGTATTATTTCTATCAATTGGATTAAATTTCGCTCAAGATTTCTGAAGGATTGCAGAATTCCTTTGACGCCTTTACAATCTGCGGCGGGGCAGTGAGGACCACGATCCAGCTTGGAAATGCTTTCAACACAGCTTTTTTCAAGCTGATAAGAACAGACTTTGATCAAAGCCAATAAGGCCGAGAAGCGATCAAGCTGATAAGAAGGAAGTATTATTTCTATCATTTGGATTAAGCTTCGCTCAAGATTTTTCAGGTATTGCAGAATACCTTTGACGCCCTTACACTCTGCAGATGGTCAGTTAAGACCACGATCCACCTTGGATATGCTTTCAACAAATCTTTATTGAAGCTGATAAGAACAGACTTTGATCTAAGCCAAAAATGCCGAGAAGCGATCAAGCTGATAAGAAGGAAGTATTATTTCTATCAATTGGTTTATGCTTCGCACAAGTTTTCTGAGGTATTGCAGAATACCTTTGACGCCTTTACAATCTGCGGAGGGGCAGTGAGAACCACGATCCAGCTTGGAAATGCTTTCAACAAAGCTTTTTTCAAGCTGATAAGAACAGACTTTGATCAAAGCCAATACGCCCGAGAAGCGATCAAGCTGCTAAGACGGAAGTATTATTTCTATCAATTGGATTAAATTTCGATCAAGATGTCTGAGGGATTGCAGAATACCTTTAACGCCTTTACAATCTGCGGAGGGGCAGTGAGGACCACGATCCAGCTTGGAAATGCCTTCGACACAGCTTTTTTCAAGCTGATAAGAACAGACTTTGATCAAAGCCAATAAGGCCGAGAAGCGATCAAGCTGATAAGACGGAAGTATTACTTATATCAATTGGATTAAATTTCGCTCAAGATGTCTGAGGGATTGCAGAATACCTTTGACGCCTTTAAAATCTGCGGAGGGGCAGTGAGGACCACGATCCAGCTTGGAAATGCTTTCAACACAGCTTTTTTCAAGCTGATTAGAACAGACTTTGATCAAAGCCAATAAGGCCGAGCTGCGATCAAGCTGATAAGAAGGAAGTATTATTTCTATCATTTGGATTAAGCTTCGCTCAAGATATTTCAGGTATTGCAGATTACCTTTGACGCCCTTACACTCTGCAGATGGTCAGTTAAGACCACGATCCACCTTGGATATGCTTTCAACAAATCTTTATTGAAGCTGATAAGAACAGACTTAGATCTAAGCCAATAATGCCGAGAAGCGATCAAGCTGATAAGAAGGAAGTATTATTTCTATCAATTGATTTATGCTTCGCACAAGTTTTTTAAGGGATTGCAGAATACCTTTTATGCCTTTACAATCTGCAGAGGGGCAATGAGGACCACGATCCAGCTGGTAAATGCTTTCAACAAAGCTTTATTCAAGCTGATAAGAACAGAATTTGATCTAAGCTAAAAAGGCCTAGAAGCGATCAAGCTGATAAGAAGGAAGTATTATTTCAATCAATTGGTTTATGCTTCGCACAAGTTTTCTGAGGTATTGCAGAATACCTTTGCCGTCTTTACAATCTGCGGAGGGGCAGTGAGGACCACGATCCAGCTTGGAAATGATATCAACAAAGCTTTTTTCAAGCTGATAAGAACGGACTTTGATCAAAGCAAATAAGACCGAAAAGCGATCAAGCTGATAAGAAGGAAGTATTATTTCTATCATTTGGATTAAGCTTCGCTCAAGATTTTTCAGGTATTGCAGAATACCTTTGACGCCCTTACACTCTGCAGATGGTCAGTTAAGACCACGATCCACCTTGGATATGCTTTCAACAAATCTTTATTGAAGCTGATAAGAACAGACTTTGATCTAAGCCAAAAATGCCGAGAAGCGATCAAGCTGATAAGAAGGAAGTATTATTTCTATCAATTGGATTATGCATCGCACAAGATGTCTGAGGAATTGCAGAATGCCATTCACGCTCTTACACTCTGCTGAAGGGCAGTGAAGACCACGATCCAGCTTGGAAATGCTTTCAACACAGCTTTATTCAAGCTGATAAGAACAGACTTTGATCAAAGGCAATAAGGCCGAGAAGCGATCAAGCTGCTAAGACGGAAGTATTATTTCTATCAATTGGATTAAATTTCGATCAAGATGTCTGAGGGATTGCAGAATACCTGTAACGCCTTTACAATCTGCGGAGGGGCAGTGAGGACCACGATCCAGCTTGGAAATGCTTTCGACACAGCTTTTTTCAAGCTGATAAGAACAGACTTTGATCAAAGCCAATAAGGCCGAGAAGCGATCAAGCTGATAAGAAGGAAGTATTATTTCTATCAATTGGATTAAATTTCGCTCAAGATGTCTGAGGGATTGCAGAATACCTTTGACGCCTTTACAATCTGCGGAGGGGCAGTGAGGACCACGATCCAGCTTGGAAATGCTTTCAACACAGCTTTTTACAAGCTGATAAGATCAGACTTTGATCAAAGCCAATAAGGCCGAGAAGCGATCAAGCTGATAAGACGGAAGTATTACTTCTATCAATTGGATTAAATTTCGCTCAAGATGTCTGAGGGATTGCAGAATACCTTTGACGCCTTTAAAATCTGCGGAGGGGCAGTGAGGACCACGATCCAGCTTGGAAATGCTTTCAACACAGCTTTTTTCAAGCTGATTAGAACAGACTTTGATCAAAGCCAATAAGGCCGAGCTGCGATCAAGCTGATAAGAAGGAAGTATTATTTCTATCATTTGGATTAAGCTTCGCTCAAGATATTTCAGGTATTGCAGATTACCTTTGACGCCCTTACACTCTGCAGATGGTCAGTTAAGACCACGATCCACCTTGGATATGCTTTCAACAAATCTTTATTGAAGCTGATAAGAACAGACTTAGATCTAAGCCAATAATGCCGAGAAGCGATCAAGCTGATAAGAAGGAAGTATTATTTCTATCAATTGATTTATGCTTCGCACAAGTTTTTTAAGGGATTGCAGAATACCTTTTATGCCTTTACAATCTGCAGAGGGGCAATGAGGACCACGATCCAGCTGGTAAATGCTTTCAACAAAGCTTTATTCAAGCTGATAAGAACAGAATTTGATCTAAGCTAAAAAGGCCTAGAAGCGATCAAGCTGATAAGAAGGAAGTATTATTTCAATCAATTGGTTTATGCTTCGCACAAGTTTTCTGAGGTATTGCAGAATACCTTTGCCGTCTTTACAATCTGCGGAGGGGCAGTGAGGACCACGATCCAGCTTGGAAATGCTATCAACAAAGCTTTTTTCAAGCTGATAAGAACGGACTTTGATCAAAGCAAATAAGACCGAAAAGCGATCAAGCTGATAAGAAGGAAGTATTATTTCTATCAATTGGTTTATGCTTCGCACAAGTTTTCTGAGGTATTGCAGAATACCTTTGACGCCTTTACAATCTGCGGAGGGGCAGTGAGATCCACGATCCAGCTTGGAAATGCTTTCAACAAAGCTTTTTTCAAGCTGATAAGAACAGACTTTGATCAAAGCCAATACGCCCGAGAAGCGACCAAGCTGATAAGACGGAAGTATTATTTCTATCAATTGGATTAAATTTCGCTCAAGATTTCTGAAGGATTGCAGAATTCCTTTGACGCCTTTACAATCTGCGGCGGGGCAGTGAGGACCACGATCCAGCTTGGAAATGCTTTCAACACAGCTTTTTTCAAGCTGATAAGAACAGACTTTGATCAAAGCCAATAAGGCCGAGAAGCGATCAAGCTGATAAGAAGGAAGTATTATTTCTATCATTTGGATTAAGCTTCGCTCAAGATTTTTCAGGTATTGCAGAATACCTTTGACGCCCTTACACTCTGCAGATGGTCAGTTAAGACCACGATCCACCTTGGATATGCTTTCAACAAATCTTTATTGAAGCTGATAAGAACAGACTTTGATCTAAGCCAAAAATGCCGAGAAGCGATCAAGCTGATAAGAAGGAAGTATTATTTCTATCAATTGGTTTATGCTTCGCACAAGTTTTCTGAGGTATTGCAGAATACCTTTGACGCCTTTACAATCTGCGGAGGGGCAGTGAGAACCACGATCCAGCTTGGAAATGCTTTCAACAAAGCTTTTTTCAAGCTGATAAGAACAGACTTTGATCAAAGCCAATACGCCCGAGAAGCGATCAAGCTGCTAAGACGGAAGTATTATTTCTATCAATTGGATTAAATTTCGATCAAGATGTCTGAGGGATTGCAGAATACCTTTAACGCCTTTACAATCTGCGGAGGGGCAGTGAGGACCACGATCCAGCTTGGAAATGCTTTCGACACAGCTTTTTTCAAGCTGATAAGAACAGACTTTGATCAAAGCCAATAAGGCCGAGAAGCGATCAAGCTGATAAGACGGAAGTATTACTTATATCAATTGGATTAAATTTCGCTCAAGATGTCTGAGGGATTGCAGAATACCTTTGACGCCTTTAAAATCTGCGGAGGGGCAGTGAGGACCACGATCCAGCTTGGAAATGCTTTCAACACAGCTTTTTTCAAGCTGATTAGAACAGACTTTGATCAAAGCCAATAAGGCCGAGCTGCGATCAAGCTGATAAGAAGGAAGTATTATTTCTATCATTTGGATTAAGCTTCGCTCAAGATATTTCAGGTATTGCAGATTACCTTTGACGCCCTTACACTCTGCAGATGGTCAGTTAAGACCACGATCCACCTTGGATATGCTTTCAACAAATCTTTATTGAAGCTGATAAGAACAGACTTAGATCTAAGCCAATAATGCCGAGAAGCGATCAAGCTGATAAGAAGGAAGTATTATTTCTATCAATTGATTTATGCTTAGCACAAGTTTTTTAAGGGATTGCAGAATACCTTTTATGCCTTTACAATCTGCAGAGGGGCAATGAGGACCACGATCCAGCTGGTAAATGCTTTCAACAAAGCTTTATTCAAGCTGATAAGAACAGAATTTGATCTAAGCTAAAAAGGCCTAGAAGCGATCAAGCTGATAAGAAGGAAGTATTATTTCAATCAATTGGTTTATGCTTCGCACAAGTTTTCTGAGGTATTGCAGAATACCTTTGCCGTCTTTACAATCTGCGGAGGGGCAGTGAGGACCACGATCCAGCTTGGAAATGATATCAACAAAGCTTTTTTCAAGCTGATAAGAACGGACTTTGATCAAAGCAAATAAGACCGAAAAGCGATCAAGCTGATAAGAAGGAAGTATTATTTCTATCAATTGGTTTATGCTTCGCACAAGTTTTCTGAGGTATTGCAGAATACCTTTGACGCCTTTACAATCTGCGGAGGGGCAGTGAGATCCACGATCCAGCTTGGAAATGCTTTCAACACAGCTTTTTTCAAGCTGATAAGAACAGACTTTGATCAAAGCCAATAAGGCCGAGAAGCGATCAAGCTGATAAGAAGGAAGTATTATTTCTATCAATTTGGATTAAGCTTCGCTCAAGATTTTTCTGAGGTATTGCAGAATACCTTTGACGCCCTTACACTCTGCAGATGGTCAGTTAAGACCACGATCCAGCCTTGGATAATGCTTTCAACAAAGCTTTATTGAAGCTGATAAGAACAGACTTAGATCTAAGCCAATAATGCCGAGAAGCGATCAAGCTGATAAGAAGGAAGTATTATTTCTATCAATTGGATTTATGCTTCGCACAAGTTTTCTTAGGGATTGCAGAATACCTTTTACTGCCTTTACAATCTGCAGAGGGGCAAGTGAGGACCACGATCCAGCTGGTAAATGCTTTCAACAAAGCTTTATTCAAGCTGATAAGAACAGACTTTGATCTAAGCTAATAAGGCCTAGAAGCGATCAAGCTGATAAGAAGGAAGTATTATTTCTATCAATTGGATTATGCTTCGCACAAGTTGTCTGAGGGATTGCAGAATACCTTTGCCGTCTTTACAATCTGCGGAGGGGCAGTGAGGACCACGATCCAGCTTGGAAATGCTTTCAACAAAGCTTTTTTCAAGCTGATAAGAACAGACTTTGATCAAAGCAATAAGCCCGAGAAGCGATCAAGCTGATAAGAAGGAAGTATTATTTCTATCAATTGGATTAATGCTTCGCTCAAGATTTTCTGAGGGATTGCAGAATACCTTTGACGCCTTTACAATCTGCGGAGGGCAGTGCGGATTCCACGATCCAGCTTGGAACTGCTTTCAACAAGCTTTTTCAAGCTGATAAGAACGACTTTGATGCAAAGCCAATTACCGTCCTCGAAGAAGCGATCCAAGCTGATAAGACGGAAGGATTATTTTCTATCAATTGGATTTTTAAATTTTCGCTCAAGATTTCTGAAGGATGCAGAATTCCTTTTGACGCCTTTACAATCTGCGGCGGGGCATGAGGACCACGATCCAGCTTGGAAATGCTTTCAACACAGATTTTTTTCAAAGCTGCAAAGACAGACTTTCGATCAAAGCCAATTAAGGCCGAGAGAAGAAGCGATCAAGCTGATAATAAGGAAGAAGTATTAGTTCTATTCATTTGGAAAGTTCGATCAAGATTTTTTATGTATTGCAGGAATACCTTGACGCCCTTACACTCTGCAGATGGTCAGTTAAGACCACATCCACCTTGGATATGCTTTCAAACAAATCTTTATTGAAGCTGATAAGAACAGACTTTAGATCTAAGCCAATAATGCCGAGAAGCGATCAAGCTGATAAGAAGGAAGTATTATTTCTATCAATTGGATTATGCTTCGCACAAGTTTTCTGAGGTATTGCAGAATACCTTTGACGCCTTTACAATCTGCGGAGGGGCAGTGAGGAACCACGATCCAGCTTGGAAATGCTTTCAACAAAGCTTTATTGAAGCTGATAAGAACAGACTTTGATCAAAGCCAATACGCCCGAGAAGCGATCAAGCTGATAAGACGGAAGTATTATTTCTATCAATTGGATTAAATTTCGCTCAAGATGTCTGAGGGATTGCAGAATACCTTTGACGCCTTTACAATCTGCGGAGGGGCAGTGAGGACCACGATCCAGCTTGGAAATGCTTTCAACACAGCTTTTTTCAAGCTGATAAGAACAGACTTTGATCAAAGCCAATAAGGCCGAGAAGCGATCAAGCTGATAAGACGGAAGTATTATTTCTATCAATTGGATTAAATTTCGCTCAAGATGTCTGAGGGATTGCAGAATACCTTTGACGCCTTTACAATCTGCGGAGGGGCAGTGAGGACCACGATCCAGCTTGGAAATGCTTTCAACACAGCTTTTTTCAAGCTGATTAGAACAGACTTTGATCAAAGCCAATAAGGCCGAGCTAGCGATCAAGCTGATAAGAAGGAAGTATTATTTCTATCATTTGGATTAAGCTTCGCTCAAGATATTTCAGGTATTGCAGATACCTTTGACGCCCTTACACTCTGCAGATGGTCAGTTAAGACCACGATCCACCTTGGATATGCTTTCAACAAATCTTTATTGAAGCTGATAAGAACAGACTTAGATCTAAGCCAATAATGCCGAGAAGCGATCAAGCTGATAAGAAGGAAGTATTATTTCTATCAATTGATTTATGCTTAGCACAAGTTTTTTAAGGGATTGCAGAATACCTTTTATGCCTTTACAATCTGCAGAGGGGCAATGAGGACCACGATCCAGCTGGTAAATGCTTTCAACAAAGCTTTATTCAAGCTGATAAGAACAGAATTTGATCTAAGCTAAAAAGGCCTAGAAGCGATCAAGCTGATAAGAAGGAAGTATTATTTCAATCAATTGGTTTATGCTTCGCACAAGTTTTCTGAGGTATTGCAGAATACCTTTGCCGTCTTTACAATCTGCGGAGGGGCAGTGAGGACCACGATCCAGCTTGGAAATGCTATCAACAAAGCTTTTTTCAAGCTGATAAGAACGGACTTTGATCAAAGCAAATAAGACCGAAAAGCGATCAAGCTGATAAGAAGGAAGTATTATTTCTATCAATTGGTTTATGCTTCGCACAAGTTTTCTGAGGTATTGCAGAATACCTTTGACGCCTTTACAATCTGCGGAGGGGCAGTGAGATCCACGATCCAGCTTGGAAATGCTTTCAACACAGCTTTTTTCAAGCTGATAAGAACAGACTTTGATCAAAGCCAATAAGGCCGAGAAGCGATCAAGCTGATAAGAAGGAAGTATTATTTCTATCATTTGGATTAAGCTTCGCTCAAGATTTTTCAGGTATTGCAGAATACCTTTGACGCCCTTACACTCTGCAGATGGTCAGTTAAGACCACGATCCACCTTGGATATGCTTTCAACAAATCTTTATTGAAGCTGATAAGAACAGACTTAGATCTAAGCCAATAATGCCGAGAAGCGATCAAGCTGATAAGAAGGAAGTATTATTTCTATCAATTGATTTATGCTTCGCACAAGTTTTTTAAGGGATTGCAGAATACCTTTTATGCCTTTACAATCTGCAGAGGGGCAATGAGGACCACGATCCAGCTGGTAAATGCTTTCAACAAAGCTTTATTCAAGCTGATAAGAACAGAATTTGATCTAAGCTAAAAAGGCCTAGAAGCGATCAAGCTGATAAGAAGGAAGTATTATTTCTATCAATTGGATTATGCTTCGCACAAGTTGTCTGAGGGATTGCAGAATACCTTTTATGCCTTTACAATCTGCGGAGGGGCAGTGAGGACCACGATCCAGCTTGGAAATGCTTTCAACAAAGCTTTTTTCAAGCTGATAAGAACAGACTTTGATCAAAATCAATACGCCCGAGAAGCGATCAAGCTGATAAGACGTAAGTATTATTTCTATCAATTGGATTAAAATTCGCTCAAGATGTCTGAGGGATTGCAGAATACCTTTGACGCCTTTACAATCTGCGGAGGGGCAGTGAGGACCACGATCCAGCTTGGAAATGCTTTCAACACAGCTTTTTTCAAGCTGATAAGAACAGACTTTGATGAAAGCCAATAAGGCCGAGAAGCGATCAAGCTGATAAGAAGGAAGTATTATTTCTATCATTTGGATTAAGCTTCGCTCAAGATTTTTCAGGTATTGCAGAATACCTTTGACGCCCTTACACTCTGCAGATGGTTAGTTAAGACCACGATCCACCTTGGATATGCTTTCAACAAATCTTTATTGAAGCTGATAAGAACAGACTTTGATCTAAGCCTATAATGCCGAGAAGCGATCAAGCTGATAAGAAGGAAGTATTATTTCTATCAATTGGATTATGCTTCGCACAAGTTGTCTGAGGGATTGCAGAATACCTTTTATGCCTTTACAATCTGCGGAGGGGCAGTGAGGACCACGATCCAGCTTGGAAATGCTTTCAACAAAGCTTTTTTCAAGCTGATAAGAACAGACTTTGATCAAAATCAATACGCCCGAGAAGCGATCAAGCTGATAAGACGTAAGTATTATTTCTATCAATTGGATTAAATTTCGCTCAAGATGTCTGAGGGATTGCAGAATATCTTTGACGCCTTTACAATCTGCGGAGGGGCAGTGAGGACCACGATCCAGCTTGGAAATGCTTTCAACACAGATTTTTTCATGCTGATAAGAACAAACTTTGATCAAAGCCAATAAGGCCGAGAAGCAATCAAGCTGATAAGAATGGAAGTATTATTTCATTCAATTGGATTAAGCTCCGCTCAAGTTGTCTGAGGGATTGCAGAATACCTTTTATGCCTTTACAATCTGCATAGGGGCAGTGAGGACAACGATGCAGCTTGGAAATGCATTCAACAAAGCTTTATTCAAGCTGATAAGAATAGACTTATATCAAAGCCACTAAGGCCGAGAAGCGATGAAGCTGAAAAGAAGGAAGTATTATTTCTTTCAATTGGATTAAGCTCTGCTCAAGTTGTCTGAGCGATTGCAGAATACCTTTGACGCCATTACAATCTGCAGAGGGGCAGTGAGGACTACGATCCAGCTTGGAAATGCTTTCAACAAAGCATTCTTTAAGCTGATAAGAACAGACTTTGATCTAAGCCAATAATGCCGAGAAGCGATCAAGCTGATATTAAGGAAGTATTATTTCTATCAATTGGATTATGCTTCGCACAAGTTGTCTGAGGGATTGCAGAATACCTTAGATGCCTTTACAATCTGCAGAGAGGCAGTAAAGACCACGATCCAGCTTGGAAACGCTTTCAACACAGATTTATTCAAGCTGATAAGAACAGACTTTGATCAAAGCCAATATGCCCGAGAAGCGATCAAGCTGATAAGACGGAAGTATTATATCTATCAATTGGATTAAATTTCGCTCAAGATGTCTGTGGGATTGCAGAATACCTTTGACGCCTTTACAATCTGCGGAGGGGCAGTGAGGACCACGATCCAGCTTGGAAATGCTTTCAAAACAGCTTTTTTCAAGCTGATAAGAATAGACTTTGATCAAAGCCAATAAGGCCGAGAAGCGATCAAGCTGATAAGAAGGAAGTATTATTTCTATCATTTGGATTAAGCTTCGCTCAAGATATTTCAGGTATTGCAGAATACCTTTGACGCCCTTACACTCTGCAGATGGTCAGTTAAGACCACGATCCACCTTGGATATGCTTTCAACAAATCTTTATTGAAGCTGATAAGAACAGACTTTGATCTAAGCCAATAATGCCGAGAAGCGATCAAGCTGATAAGAAGGAAGTATTATTTCTATCAATTGATTTATGCTTCGCACAAGTTTTTTAAGGGATTGCAGAATACCTTTTATGCCTTTACAATCTGCAGAGGGGCAATGAGGACCACGATCCAGCTGGTAAATGCTTTCAACAAAGCTTTATTCAAGCTGATAAGAACAGAATTTGATCTAAGCTAAAAAGGCCTAGAAGCGATCAAGCTGATAAGAAGGAAGTATTATTTCTATCAATTGGATTATGCTTCGCACAAGTTGTCTGAGGGATTGCAGAATACCTTTTATGCCTTTACAATTTGCGGAGGGGCAGTGAGGACCACGATCCAGCTTGAAAATGCTTTCAACAAAGCTTTTTTCAAGCTGATAAGAACAGACTTTGATCAAAATCAATACGCCCGAGAAGCGATCAAGCTGATAAGACGTAAGTATTATTTCTATCAATTGGATTAAATTTCGCTCAAGATGTCTGAGGGATTGCAGAATACCTTTGACGCCTTTACAATCTGCGGAGGGGCAGTGAGGACCACGATCCAGCTTGGAAACGCTTTCAACACAGATTTATTCAAGCTGATAAGAACAGACTTTGATCAAAGCCAATAAGGCCGAGAAGCGATCAAGCTGATAAGAAGGAAGTATTATTTCTATCAATTGGTTTATGCTTCCCACAAGTTTTCTGAGGTATTGCAGAATACCTTTGACGCCTTTACGATCTGCAGAGTGGCAGTGAGGACTATGATCCAGCTTGGAAATGCTTTCAACAAAGCTTTCTTTAAGCTGATTAGAACAGACTTTGATCAAAGCTAATAAGGCCGAGAAACGATCAAGCTGATAAGAAGGAAGTATTATTTCTATCAATTGGATTATGCTTCGCACAAGTTGTCTGAGGGATTGCAGAATGCCATTGACGCTCTTACACTCTGCTGAAGGGCAGTGAAGACCACGATCCACCTTGGATATGCTTTCAACAAATCTTTATTGAAGCTGATAAGAACAGACTTTGATCTAAGCCAAAAATGCCGAGAAGCGATCAAGCTGATAAGAAGGAAGTATTATTTCTATCAATTGGTTTATGCTTCGCACAAGTTTTCTGAGGTATTGCAGAATACCTTTGACGCCTTTACAATCTGCGGAGGGGCAGTGAGAACCACGATCCAGCTTGGAAATGCTTTCAACAAAGCTTTTTTCAAGCTGATAAGAACAGACTTTGATCAAAGCCAATACGCCCGAGAAGCGATCAAGCTGCTAAGACGGAAGTATTATTTCTATCAATTGGATTAAATTTCGCTCAAGATGTCTGAGGGATTGCAGAATACCTTTGACGCCTTTACAATCTGCGGAGGGGCAGTGAGGACCACGATCCAGCTTGGAAATGCTTTCAACACAGCTTTTTACAAGCTGATAAGATCAGACTTTGATCAAAGCCAATAAGGCCGAGAAGCGATCAAGCTGATAAGACGGAAGTATTACTTCTATCAATTGGATTAAATTTCGCTCAAGATGTCTGAGGGATTGCAGAATAACTTTGACGCCTTTAAAATCTGCGGAGGGGCAGTGAGGACCACGATCCAGCTTGGAAATGCTTTCAACACAGCTTTTTTCAAGCTGATTAGAACAGACTTTGATCAAAGCCAATAAGGCCGAGCTGCGATCAAGCTGATAAGAAGGAAGTATTATTTCTATCATTTGGATTAAGCTTCGCTCAAGATATTTCAGGTATTGCAGATTACCTTTGACGCCCTTACACTCTGCAGATGGTCAGTTAAGACCACGATCCACCTTGGATATGCTTTCAACAAATCTTTATTGAAGCTGATAAGAACAGACTTAGATCTAAGCCAATAATGCCGAGAAGCGATCAAGCTGATAAGAAGGAAGTATTATTTCTATCAATTGATTTATGCTTCGCACAAGTTTTTTAAGGGATTGCAGAATACCTTTTATGCCTTTACAATCTGCAGAGGGGCAATGAGGACCACGATCCAGCTGGTAAATGCTTTCAACAAAGCTTTATTCAAGCTGATAAGAACAGAATTTGATCTAAGCTAAAAAGGCCTAGAAGCGATCAAGCTGATAAGAAGGAAGTATTATTTCTATCAATTGATTTATGCTTCGCACAAGTTTTTTAAGGGATTGCAGAATACCTTTTATGCCTTAACAATCTGCAGAGGGGCAATGAGGACCACGATCCAGCTGGTAAATGCTTTCAACAAAGCTTTATTCAAGCTGATAAGAACAGAATTTGATCTAAGCTAAAAAGGCCTAGAAGCGATCAAGCTGATAAGAAGGAAGTATTATTTCAATCAATTGGTTTATGCTTCGCACAAGTTTTCTGAGGTATTGCAGAATACCTTTGCCGTCTTTACAATCTGCGGAGGGGCAGTGAGGACCACGATCCAGCTTGGAAATGCTATCAACAAAGCTTTTTTCAAGCTGATAAGAACGGACTTTGATCAAAGCAAATAAGACCGAAAAGCGATCAAGCTGATAAGAAGGAAGTATTATTTCTATCAATTGGTTTATGCTTCGCACAAGTTTTCTGAGGTATTGCATAATACCTTTGACGCCTTTACAATCTGCGGAGGGGCAGTGAGGACCACGATCCAGCTTGGAAATGCTTTCAACACAGCTTTTTACAAGCTGATAAGATCAGACTTTGATCAAAGCCAATAAGGCCGAGAAGCGATCAAGCTGATAAGTCGGAAGTATTACTTCTATCAATTGGATTAAATTTCGCTCAAGATGTCTGAGGGATTGCAGAATACCTTTGACGCCTTTAAAATCTGCGGAGGGGCAGTGAGGACCACGATCCAGCTTGGAAATGCTTTCAACACAGCTTTTTTCAAGCTGATTAGAACAGACTTTGATCAAAGCCAATAAGGCCGAGCTGCGATCAAGCTGATAAGAAGGAAGTATTATTTCTATCATTTGGATTAAGCTTCGCTCAAGATATTTCAGGTATTGCAGATTACCTTTGACGCCCTTACACTCTGCAGATGGTCAGTTAAGACCACGATCCACCTTGGATATGCTTTCAACAAATCTTTATTGAAGCTGATAAGAACAGACTTTGATCTAAGCCAAAAATGCCGAGAAGCGATCAAGCTGATAAGAAGGAAGTATTATTTCTATCAATTGGTTTATGCTTCGCACAAGTTTTCTGAGGTATTGCAGAATACCTTTGACGCCTTTACAATCTGCGGAGGGGCAGTGAGAACCACGATCCAGCTTGGAAATGCTTTCAACAAAGCTTTTTTCAAGCTGATAAGAACAGACTTTGATCAAAGCCAATACGCCCGAGAAGCGATCAAGCTGCTAAGACGGAAGTATTATTTCTATCAATTGGATTAAATTTCGCTCAAGATGTCTGAGGGATTGCAGAATACCTTTGACGCCTTTACAATCTGCGGAGGGGCAGTGAGGACCACGATCCAGCTTGGAAATGCTTTCAACACAGCTTTTTACAAGCTGATAAGATCAGACTTTGATCAAAGCCAATAAGGCCGAGAAGCGATCAAGCTGATAAGACGGAAGTATTACTTCTATCAATTGGATTAAATTTCGCTCAAGATGTCTGAGGGATTGCAGAATAACTTTGACGCCTTTAAAATCTGCGGAGGGGCAGTGAGGACCACGATCCAGCTTGGAAATGCTTTCAACACAGCTTTTTTCAAGCTGATTAGAACAGACTTTGATCAAAGCCAATAAGGCCGAGCTGCGATCAAGCTGATAAGAAGGAAGTATTATTTCTATCATTTGGATTAAGCTTCGCTCAAGATATTTCAGGTATTGCAGATTACCTTTGACGCCCTTACACTCTGCAGATGGTCAGTTAAGACCACGATCCACCTTGGATATGCTTTCAACAAATCTTTATTGAAGCTGATAAGAACAGACTTAGATCTAAGCCAATAATGCCGAGAAGCGATCAAGCTGATAAGAAGGAAGTATTATTTCTATCAATTGATTTATGCTTCGCACAAGTTTTTTAAGGGATTGCAGAATACCTTTTATGCCTTTACAATCTGCAGAGGGGCAATGAGGACCACGATCCAGCTGGTAAATGCTTTCAACAAAGCTTTATTCAAGCTGATAAGAACAGAATTTGATCTAAGCTAAAAAGGCCTAGAAGCGATCAAGCTGATAAGAAGGAAGTATTATTTCTATCAATTGATTTATGCTTCGCACAAGTTTTTTAAGGGATTGCAGAATACCTTTTATGCCTTAACAATCTGCAGAGGGGCAATGAGGACCACGATCCAGCTGGTAAATGCTTTCAACAAAGCTTTATTCAAGCTGATAAGAACAGAATTTGATCTAAGCTAAAAAGGCCTAGAAGCGATCAAGCTGATAAGAAGGAAGTATTATTTCAATCAATTGGTTTATGCTTCGCACAAGTTTTCTGAGGTATTGCAGAATACCTTTGCCGTCTTTACAATCTGCGGAGGGGCAGTGAGGACCACGATCCAGCTTGGAAATGCTATCAACAAAGCTTTTTTCAAGCTGATAAGAACGGACTTTGATCAAAGCAAATAAGACCGAAAAGCGATCAAGCTGATAAGAAGGAAGTATTATTTCTATCAATTGGTTTATGCTTCGCACAAGTTTTCTGAGGTATTGCAGAATACCTTTGACGCCTTTACAATCTGCGGAGGGGCAGTGAGATCCACGATCCAGCTTGGAAATGCTTTCAACAAAGCTTTTTTCAAGCTGATAAGAACAGACTTTGATCAAAGCCAATACGCCCGAGAAGCGACCAAGCTGATAAGACGGAAGTATTATTTCTATCAATTGGATTAAATTTCGCTCAAGATTTCTGAAGGATTGCAGAATTCCTTTGACGCCTTTACAATCTGCGGCGGGGCAGTGAGGACCACGATCCAGCTTGGAAATGCTTTCAACACAGCTTTTTTCAAGCTGATAAGAACAGACTTTGATCAAAGCCAATAAGGCCGAGAAGCGATCAAGCTGATAAGAAGGAAGTATTATTTCTATCATTTGGATTAAGCTTCGCTCAAGATTTTTCAGGTATTGCAGAATACCTTGACGCCCTTACACTCTGCAGATGGTCAGTTAAGACCACGATCCACCTTGGATATGCTTTCAACAAATCTTTATTGAAGCTGATAAGAACAGACTTTGATCTAAGCCAAAAATGCCGAGAAGCGATCAAGCTGATAAGAAGGAAGTATTATTTCTATCAATTGGTTTATGCTTCGCACAAGTTTTCTGAGGTATTGCAGAATACCTTTGACGCCTTTACAATCTGCGGAGGGGCAGTGAGAACCACGATCCAGCTTGGAAATGCTTTCAACAAAGCTTTTTTCAAGCTGATAAGAACAGACTTTGATCAAAGCCAATACGCCCGAGAAGCGATCAAGCTGCTAAGACGGAAGTATTATTTCTATCAATTGGATTAAATTTCGCTCAAGATGTCTGAGGGATTGCAGAATACCTTTGACGCCTTTACAATCTGCGGAGGGGCAGTGAGGACCACGATCCAGCTTGGAAATGCTTTCAACACAGCTTTTTACAAGCTGATAAGATCAGACTTTGATCAAAGCCAATAAGGCCGAGAAGCGATCAAGCTGATAAGACGGAAGTATTACTTCTATCAATTGGATTAAATTTCGCTCAAGATGTCTGAGGGATTGCAGAATAACTTTGACGCCTTTAAATCTGCGGAGGGGCAGTGAGGACCACGATCCAGCTTGGAAATGCTTTCAACACAGCTTTTTTCAAGCTGATTAGAACAGACTTTGATCAAAGCCAATAAGGCCGAGCTGCGATCAAGCTGATAAGAAGGAAGTATTATTTCTATCATTTGGATTAAGCTTCGCTCAAGATATTTCAGGTATTGCAGATTACCTTTGACGCCCTTACACTCTGCAGATGGTCAGTTAAGACCACGATCCACCTTGGATATGCTTTCAACAAATCTTTATTGAAGCTGATAAGAACAGACTTAGATCTAAGCCAATAATGCCGAGAAGCGATCAAGCTGATAAGAAGGAAGTATTATTTCTATCAATTGATTTATGCTTCGCACAAGTTTTTAAGGGATTGCAGAATACCTTTTATGCCTTTACAATCTGCAGAGGGGCAATGAGGACCACGATCCAGCTGGTAAATGCTTTCAACAAAGCTTTATTCAAGCTGATAAGAACAGAATTTGATCTAAGCTAAAAGGCCTAGAAGCGATCAAGCTGATAAGAAGGAAGTATTATTTCTATCAATTGATTTATGCTTCGCACAAGTTTTTTAAGGGATTGCAGAATACCTTTTATGCCTTAACAATCTGCAGAGGGGCAATGAGGACCACGATCCAGCTGGTAAATGCTTTCAACAAAGCTTTATTCAAGCTGATAAGAACAGAATTTGATCTAAGCTAAAAAGGCCTAGAAGCGATCAAGCTGATAAGAAGGAAGTATTATTTCAATCAATTGGTTTATGCTTCGCACAAGTTTTCTGAGGTATTGCAGAATACCTTTGCCGTCTTTACAATCTGCGGAGGGGCAGTGAGGACCACGATCCAGCTTGGAAATGCTATCAACAAAGCTTTTTTCAAGCTGATAAGAACGGACTTTGATCAAAGCAAATAAGACCGAAAAGCGATCAAGCTGATAAGAAGGAAGTATTATTTCTATCAATTGGTTTATGCTTCGCACAAGTTTTCTGAGGTATTGCAGAATACCTTTGACGCCTTTACAATCTGCGGAGGGGCAGTGAGATCCACGATCCAGCTTGGAAATGCTTTCAACAAAGCTTTTTTCAAGCTGATAAGAACAGACTTTGATCAAAGCCAATACGCCCGAGGAAGCGACCAAGCTGATAAGACGGAAGTATTATTTCTATCAATTGGATTAAATTTCGCTCAAGATTTCTGAGGATTGCAGAATTCCTTTGACGCCTTTACAATCTGCGGCGGGGCAGTGAGGACCACGATCCAGCTTGGAAATGCTTCAACACAGCTTTTTTCAAGCTGATAGAACAGACTTGATCAAAGCCAATAAGGCCGAGAAGCGATCAAGCTGATAAGAAGGAAGTATTATTTCTATCATTTGGATTAAGCTTCGCTCAAGATATTTTCAGGTATTGCAGAATACCTTTGACGCCCTTACACTCTGCAGATGGTCAGTTAAGACCACGATCCACCTTGGATATGCTTTCAACAAATCTTTATTGAAGCTGATAAGAACAGACTTTGATCTAAGCCAAAAATGCCGAGAAGCGATCAAGCTGATAAGAAGGAAGTATTATTTCTATCAATTGGTTTATGCTTCGCACAAGTTTTCTGAGGTATTGCAGAATACCTTTGACGCCTTTACAATCTGCGGAGGGGCAGTGAGAACCACGATCCAGCTTGGAAATGCTTTCAACAAAGCTTTTTTTCAAGCTGATAAGAACAGACTTTGATCAAAGCCAATACGCCCGAGAAGCGATCAAGCTGCTAAGACGGAAGTATTATTTCTATCAATTGGATTAAATTTCGCTCAAGATGTCTGAGGGATTGCAGAATACCTTTGACGCCTTTACAATCTGCGGAGGGGCAGTGAGGACCACGATCCAGCTTGGAAATGCCTTTCAGACACAGCTTTTACAAGCTGATAAGATCAGACTTTGATCAAAGCAATAAGGCCGAGAAGCGATCAAGCTGATAAGACGGAAGTATTACTTATATCAATTGGATTAAATTTCGCTCAAGATGTCTGAGGGATTGCAGAATACCTTTGACGCCTTTAAAATCTGCGGAGGGGCAGTGAGGACCACGATCCAGCTTGGAAATGCTTTCAACACAGCTTTTTTCAAGCTGATTAGAACAGACTTTGATCAAAGCCAATAAGGCCGAGCTGCGATCAAGCTGATAAGAAGGAAGTATTATTTCTATCATTTGGATTAAGCTTCGCTCAAGATATTTCAGGTATTGCAGATTACCTTTGACGCCCTTACACTCTGCAGATGGTCAGTTAAGACCACGATCCACCTTGGATATGCTTTCAACAAATCTTTATTGAAGCTGATAAGAACAGACTTAGATCTAAGCCAATAATGCCGAGAAGCGATCAAGCTGATAAGAAGGAAGTATTATTTTTCA
>JACCIA010000071.1:0-42174 GCA_018906985.1 Apocrypta bakeri | reverse complement strand
CAGTTCTGGACTGTACCAATCATGTATGCCGTTCAAATGGTCAGATGTAACAATACTACGTTTAACGGTTTCACATCCTTATCAGATCCTGTATTGCTCATTTTCTAGTTTAAGTGTTTTATCTGATAATTCACCGTCCATTACCACAAGGAAATTATTCATGAACAGTTGTATACTGTTCCAATGGTGTATGCAGTTAAAATGGTTAGATGTAAACGATTCTAGGTTTACCAGTTTAAGATGCTTATAAAAACCTGTATTGCTCGTACTTTGTTTTTTTGATTTTTAACCATGATTTCGCCTTGCAATATAAACAGTTAGACTGCTTCTAACCAGTTCTGGACTGTACCAATCATGTTTTCGGTTCAAATGGTCAGATGTAACAATACTACGTTTAACGGTTTCACATCCTTATCAGATCCTGCATTGCTCATTTTCTAGTTTAAGTGTTTTATCTGGTATTTCACCGTCCATTAACACCAAGAAAATTATTCCTGAACCAGTTGTGTACTGTTCCAATGCTGTATGCAGTTAAAATGGTTAGATGTAACGATACTAGGTTTAACAGTTTAAGATGTTTATCAGAACCTGTATTGCTCGTACTTTGTTTTATTGATTTCTAACCATGAGTTCGCCTTGCAATATGAACAATTTGAATGTTCTAAACCAGTTCTGGACTGTACCAGTCATGTATGCAGTTAAAATGGTCAGATGTAACAATACTACGTTTAATGGTTTCACATGCGTATCAGATCCTGTATTGCTCATTTTCTTGTTTAAGTGTTTTATCTGGTATTTCACCGTCAATTACCACCAAGGAAATTGTTCCTGAACGAGTTGTATACTGTTCTAATGGTGTATGCAGTTAAAATGGTTAGATGTAACGATACTAGGTTTAACAGTTTAAGATGTTTATCAGAACCTGTATTGCTCGTACTTTGTTTTTTTGATTTCTAATCATGAGTTCGCCTTGCAATATTAATAGTTAAACTGCTTCTAACCAGATCTCGACTGTACCAATCATGTATGCCGTTCAAATTGTCAGATGTAACAATACTACGTTTAACGGTTTCACATGCGTATCAGATCCTGTATTGCTCATTTTCTTGTTTAAGTGTTTTATCTGATAATTAACCCTCCATTACCACAAAGGAAATTGTTCCTGAACCAGTTGTATACTGTTCCAATGGTGTATGCAGTTAAAATGGTTAGATGTAACGATACTAGGTTTAACCGATTTAAGATGCTTATCAGAACCTGTATTGCTCGTACTTAGTTTTTTTTGATTTCTAACCATGAGTTCGCCTTGCAATATGAACAATTTGAATGCTCTAAACCAGTTCTGGCCTGTACCAGTCATGTATGCATTTAAAATGGTCAGATGTAACAATACTACGTTTAACGGTTTCACATCCTTATCAGATCCTGCATTGCTCATTTTCTAGTTTAAGTGTTTTATCTGGTATTTCACCGTCCATTAACACCAAGAAAATTATTCCTGAACCAGTTGTGTACTGTTCCAATGCTGTATGCAGTTAAAATGGTTAGATGTAACGATACTAGGTTTAACAGTTTAAGATGCTTATCAGAACCTGTATTGCTCGTACTTTGTTTATATTGATTCCTATCCATGAGTTCGCCTTGCAATATGAACAGATAGACTGCTTCTAACCAGTTCTGGACTGTACCAATCATGTATGCCGTTCAAATGGTCAGATGTAACATTACTACGATTAACGGTTTCACATCCTTATCAGATCCTGTATTGCTCATTTTCTAGTTTAAGTATTTTATCTGGTATTTCACCGTCCATTACCACCAAAGAAATTGTTCATGAACCAGTTGTGTACTGTTCCAATACTGTATGCAGTTAAAATGGTTAGATGTAACGATTCTAGGTTTACCAGTTTAAGATGCTTATCAGAACCTGTATTGCTCGTACTTTGTTTTATTGATTTCTAACAATGATTTCGCCTTGCAATATGAACAGTTAGACTGCTTCTAACCAGTTCTGGACTGTACCAATCATATTTTCGGTTCAAATGGTCAGATGTAACAATACTACGTTTAACGGTTTCACATCCTTATCAGATCCTGTATTGCTCATTTTCTAGTTTAAGTATTTTATCTGGTATTTCACCGTCCATTACCACCAAAGAAATTGTTCCTGAACCAGTTGTGTACTATTCCAATACTGTATGCAGTTAAAATGGTTAGATGTAACGATACTAGGTTTACCAGTTTAAGATGCTTGTCAGAACCTGTATTGCTCGTAATATGTTTTATTGATTTCTAACCATGAGTTCGCCTTGCAATATGAACAATTTGAATGCTCTAAATTAGTTCTGGCCTGTACCAGTCATGTATGCATTTAAAATGGTCAGATGTAACAATACTACGTTTAACGGTTTCACATGCGTATCAGATCCTGTATTGCTCATTTTCTAGTTTAAGTGTTTTATCTGGTACTTCTCCGTCCATTACCACTAAGGAAATTGTTCCTGAACCAGTTCTGAACTGTACCAATCATGTATGCCGTTCAAATGGTCAGATGTAACAATATTACGTTTAACGGTTTCACATCCTTATCAGATCCTGTCTTGCTCATTTTCTTGTTTAAGTGTTTTATCTGGTATTTCACCGTCCATTACCACTAAGGAAATTGTTCCTGAACCAGTTGTGTACTGTTCCAATGCTGTATGCAGTTAAAATGGTTAGATATAACGATTCTAGGTTTACCAGTTTAAGATGCTTATCAGAACCTGTATTGCTCGTACTTTGTTTTATTGATTTCTAACAATGATTTCGCCTTGCAATATGAACAGTTAGACTGCTTCTAACCAGTTCTGGACTGTACCAATCATATTTTCGGTTCAAATGGTCAGATGTAACAATACTACGTTTAACGGTTTCACATGCGTATCAGATCCTGTATTGCTCATTTTCTAGTTATGTGTTTTATCTGGTACTTCTCCGTCCATTACCACTAAGGAAATTGTTCCTGAACCAGTTCTGGACTGTACCAATCATGTATGCCGTTCAAATGGTCAGATGTAACAATATTACGTTTAACGGTTTCACATCCTTATCAGATCCTGTATTGCTCATTTTCTAGTTTAAGTGTTTTATCTGGTATTTCACCGTCCATTACCACCAAGAAAATTGTTCCTGGACCAGTTGTTTACAGTACCAATGCTGTATGCAGTTAAAATGGTCAGATGTAACAAAAATACGTTTAACGGATTCACATGCGTATCAGATCCTGTATTGCTCATTTTCTAGTTTAAGTGTTTTATCTGGTACTTCTCCGTCCATTACCACTAAGGAAATTGTTCCTGAACCAGTTCTGGACTGTACCAATCATGTATGCCGTTCAAATGGTCAGATGTAACAATATTACGTTTAACGGTTTCACATCCTTATCAGATCCTGTATTGCTCATTTTCTAGTTTAAGTATTTTATCTGGTATTTCACCGTCCATTACCACCAAAGAAATTGTTCATGAACCAGTTGTGTACTGTTCCAATACTGTATGCAGTTAAAATGGTTAGATGTAACGATTCTAGGTTTACCAGTTTAAGATGCTTATCAGAACCTGTATTGCTCGTTCTTTGTTTTATTGATTTCTAACAATGATTTCGCCTTGCAATATGAACAGTTAGACTGCTTCTAACCAGTTCTGGACTGTACCAATCATATTTTCGGTTCAAATGGTCAGATGTAACAATACTACGTTTAACGGTTTCACATCCTTATCAGATCCTGTATTGCTCATTTTCTAGTTTAAGTATTTTATCTGGTATTTCACCGTCCATTACCACCAAATAAATTGTTCCTGAACCAATTGTGTACTGTTCCAATACTGTATGCAGTTAAAATGGTTAGATGTAACGATACTAGGTTTAACAGTTTAAGATGCTTGTCAGAACCTGTATTGCTCGTAATATGTTTTATTGATTTCTAACCATGAGTTCGCCTTGCAATATGAACAATTTGAATGCTCTAAATTAGTTCTGGCCTGTACCAGTCATGTATGCATTTAAAATGGTCAGATGTAACAATACTACGTTTAACGGTTTCACATGCGTATCAGATCCTGTATTGCTCATTTTCTAGTTTAAGTGTTTTATCTGATAATTCACCGTCCATTACCACCAACGAAATTGTTCCTGAATCAGTTGTGTACTATTCCAATGCTCTATGCAGTTAAAATGGTTAGATGTAACGATACTAGGTTTAACAGTTTAAGATGCTTATCAGAACCTGTATTGCTCGTACTTTGTTTTTTTGATTACTAACCATGAGTTCGCCTTTCAATATGAACAATTTGAATGCTCTAAACCAGTTCTGGCCTGTACCAGTCATGTATGCATTTAAAATGGTCAGATGTAACAAAAATACGTTTAACGGTTTCACATGCGTATCAGATCCTGTATTGCTCATTTTCTAGTTTAAGTGTTTTATCTGGTACTTCTCCGTCCATTACCACTAAGGAAATTATTCCTGAACCAGTTGTGTACTGTTCCAATGCTGTATGCAGTTAAAATGGTTAGATATAACGATTCTAGGTTTACCAGTTTAAGATGCTTATCAGAACCTGTATTGCTCGTACTTTGTTTTATTGATTTCTAACAATGATTTCGCCTTGCAATATGAATAGTTAGACTGCTTCTAACCAGTTCTGGACTGTACCAATCATATTTTCGGTTCAAATGGTCAGATGTAACAATACTACGTTTAACGGTTTCACATGCGTATCAGATCCTGTATTGCTCATTTTCTAGTTATGTGTTTTATCTGGTACTTCTCCGTCCATTACCACTAAGGAAATTGTTCCTGAACCAGTTCTGGACTGTACCAATCATGTATGCCGTTCAAATGGTCAGATGTAACAATATTACGTTTAACGGTTTCACATCCTTATCAGATCCTGTATTGCTCATTTTCTAGTTTAAGTGTTTTATCTGGTATTTCACCGTCCATTACCACCAAGAAAATTGTTCCTGGACCAGTTGTTTACAGTACCAATGCTGTATGCAGTTAAAATGGTCAGATGTAACAAAAATACGTTTAACGGATTCACATGCGTATCAGATCCTGTATTGCTCATTTTCTAGTTTAAGTGTTTTATCTGGTACTTCTCCGTCCATTACCACTAAGGAAATTGTTCCTGAACCAGTTCTGGACTGTACCAATCATATTTTCGGTTCAAATGGTCAGATGTAACAATACTACGTTTAACGGTTTCACATCCTTATCAGATTCTGTATTGCTCATTTTCTAGTTTAAGTGTTTTATCTGATAGTTCACAGTCCATTACCACCAAGGAAATTATTCCTGAACCAGTTGTGTACTGTTCCAATGCTGTATGCAGTTAAAATGGTTAGATATAACGATACCAGGTTTAACAGTTTAAGATACTTATCAGAACCTGTATTGCTCGTACTTAGTTTTTTTGATTTCTAACCATGAGTTCGCCTTGCAATATGAACAATTTGAATGCTCTAAACCAGTTCTGGCCTGTACCAGTCATGTATGCATTTAAAATGGTCAGATGTAACAATACTACGTTTAACGGTTTCACATGCGTATCAGATCCTGTATTGCTCATTTTCTAGTTTAAGTGTTTTATCTGATAATTCAAACGTCCATTACCACCAAGAAAATTGTTCCTGGACCAGTTGTTTACAGTACCAATGCTGTATGCAGTTAAAATGGTTAGATATTACGATACTAGGTTTAACAGTTTAAGATGCTTATCAGAAACTGTATTGCTCGTACTTTGTTTATATTGATTCCTATCCATGAGTTCGCCTTGCGATATGAACAGATATACTGCTTCTAACCAGTTCTGGACTGTACCAATCATGTTTTCGGTTCAAATGGTCAGATGTAACAATACTACGTTTAACGGTTTCACATCCTTATCAGATCCTGTATTGCTCATTTTCTAGTTTAAGTGTTTTATCTGGTATTTCACCGTCCATTACCACTAAAGAAATTGTTCCTGAACCAGTTGTGTACTTTTCCAATGCTGTATGCAGTTAAAATGGTATAACGATGATATAACGATTCTAGGTTTACCAGTTTAAGATGCTTATCAGAACCTGTATTGCTCGTACTTTGTTTTATTGATTTCTAACCATGATTTCGCCTTGCAATATGAACAGTTAGACTGCTTCTAACCAGTTCTGGACTGTACCAATCATGTATGCCGTTCAAATGGTCAGATGTAACAATACTACGTTTAACGGTTTCACATCCTTATCAGATCCTGTATTGCTCATTTTCTAGTTTAAGTGTTTTATCTGGTATTTCACCGTCCATTACCACTAAAGAAATTGTTCCTGAACCAGTTGTGTACTTTTCCAATGCTGTATGCAGTTAAAATGGTTCGATATAACGATTCTAGGTTTACCAGTTTAAGATGCTTATCAGAACCTGTATTGCTCGTACTTTGTTTTATTGATTTCTAACCATGATTTCGCCTTGCAATATGAACAGTTAGACTGCTTCTAACCAGTTCTGGACTGTACCAATCATGTATGCCGTTCAAATGGTCAGATGTAACAATACTACGTTTAACGGTTTCACATCCTTATCAGATCCTGTATTGCTCATTTTCTAGTTTAAGTGTTTTATCTGATAATTCACCGTCCATTACCACCAAGGAAATTATTCCTGAACCAGTTGTATACTGTTCCAATGGTGTATGCAGTTAAAATGGTTAGATGTAACGATTCTAGGTTTACCAGTTTAAGATGCTTATAAAAACCTGTATTGCTCGTACTTTGTTTTTTTGATTTTTAACCATGATTTCGCCTTGCAATATGAACAGTTATCCTACTTCTAACCAGTTCTGGACTTTACCAATCATGTATGCCGTTCAAATGGTCAGATGTAACAATACTACGTTTAACGGTTTCACATGCGTATCAGATCCTGTATTGCTCATTTTCTTGTTTAAGTGTTTTATCTGATAATTCACCGTCCATTACCACAAAAGAAGTTGTTCCTGTACCAGTTGTATACTGTTCCAATGGTGTATGCAGTTAAAATGGTTAGATGTAACGATAGTAGGTTTAACAGTTTAAGATGCTTATCAGAACCTGTATTGCTCGTACTTTGTTTTATTGATTTCTAACCATGATTTCGCCTTGCAATATGAACAGTTAGACTGCTTCTAACCAGTTCTGGACTGTACCAATCATGTATGCCGTTCAAATGGTCAGATGTAACAATACTACGTTTAACGGTTTCACATCCTTATCAGATCCTGTATTGCTCATTTTCTAGTTTAAGTGTTTTATCTGATAATTCACCGTCCATTACCACAAAAGAAGTTGTTCCTGTACCAGTTATATACTGTTCCAATGGTGTATGCAGTTAAAATGGTTAGATGTAACGATAGTAGGTTTAACAGTTTAAGATGCTTATCAGAACCTGTATTGCTCGTACTTTGTTTTATTGATTTCTAACCATGATTTCGCCTTGCAATATGAACAGTTAGACTGCTTCTAACCAGTTCTGGACTGTACCAATCATGTATGCCGTTCAAATGGTCTGATGTAACAATACTACGTTTAACGGTTTCACATGCGTATCAGATCCTGTATTGCTCATTTTCTAGTTTAAGTGTTTTATCTGGTATTTCACCGTCCATTACCACTAAAGAAATTGTTCCTGAACCAGTTGTGTACTTTTCCAATGCTGTATGCAGTTAAAATGGTTCGATATAACGATTCTAGGTTTACCAGTTTAAGATGCTTATCAGAACCTGTATTGCTCGTACTTTGTTTTATTGATTTCTAACCATGATTTCGCCTTGCAATATGAACAGTTAGACTGCTTCTAACCAGTTCTGGACTGTACCAGTCATGTATGCAGATAAAATGATCAGATGTAACAATACTACGTTCAACTGTTTCACATGCGTATCAGATCCTGTGTTGCTCATTTTCTAGTTTAAGTGTTTTATCTGATAATTCACCGTCCATTACCACCAAGGAAATTGTTCCTGAACGAGTTGTGTACTATTCCAATGCTGTATGCAGTTAAAATGGTATAACGATGATATAACGATTCTAGGTTTACCAGTTTAAGATGCTTATCAGAACCTGTATTGCTCGTACTTTGTTTTATTGATTTCTAACCATGATTTCGCCTTGCAATATGAACAGTTAGACTGCTTCTAACCAGTTCTGGACTGTACCAATCATGTATGCCGTTCAAATGGTCAGATGTAACAATACTACGTTTAACGGTTTCACATCCTTATCAGATCCTGTATTGCTCATTTTCTAGTTTAAGTGTTTTATCTGGTATTTCACCGTCCATTACCACTAAAGAAATTGTTCCTGAACCAGTTGTGTACTTTTCCAATGCTGTATGCAGTTAAAATGGTTCGATATAACGATTCTAGGTTTACCAGTTTAAGATGCTTATCAGAACCTGTATTGCTCGTACTTTGTTTTATTGATTTCTAACCATGATTTCGCCTTGCAATATGAACAGTTAGACTGCTTCTAACCAGTTCTGGACTGTACCAATCATGTATGCCGTTCAAATGGTCAGATGTAACAATACTACGTTTAACGGTTTCACATCCTTATCAGATCCTGTATTGCTCATTTTCTAGTTTAAGTGTTTTATCTGATAATTCACCGTCCATTACCACCAAGGAAATTATTCCTGAACCAGTTGTATACTGTTCCAATGGTGTATGCAGTTAAAATGGTTAGATGTAACGATTCTAGGTTTACCAGTTTAAGATGCTTATAAAAACCTGTATTGCTCGTACTTTGTTTTTTTGATTTTTAACCATGATTTCGCCTTGCAATATGAACAGTTATCCTACTTCTAACCAGTTCTGGACTTTACCAATCATGTATGCCGTTCAAATGGTCAGATGTAACAATACTACGTTTAACGGTTTCACATGCGTATCAGATCCTGTATTGCTCATTTTCTTGTTTAAGTGTTTTATCTGATAATTCACCGTCCATTACCACAAAAGAAGTTGTTCCTGTACCAGTTGTATACTGTTCCAATGGTGTATGCAGTTAAAATGGTTAGATGTAACGATAGTAGGTTTAACAGTTTAAGATGCTTATCAGAACCTGTATTGCTCGTACTTTGTTTTATTGATTTCTAACCATGATTTCGCCTTGCAATATGAACAGTTAGACTGCTTCTAACCAGTTCTGGACTGTACCAATCATGTATGCCGTTCAAATGGTCAGATGTAACAATACTACGTTTAACGGTTTCACATCCTTATCAGATCCTGTATTGCTCATTTTCTAGTTTAAGTGTTTTATCTGATAATTCACCGTCCATTACCACAAAAGAAGTTGTTCCTGTACCAGTTATATACTGTTCCAATGGTGTATGCAGTTAAAATGGTTAGATGTAACGATAGTAGGTTTAACAGTTTAAGATGCTTATCAGAACCTGTATTGCTCGTACTTTGTTTTATTGATTTCTAACCATGATTTCGCCTTGCAATATGAACAGTTAGACTGCTTCTAACCAGTTCTGGACTGTACCAATCATGTATGCCGTTCAAATGGTCAGATGTAACAATACTACGTTTAACGGTTTCACATGCGTATCAGATCCTGTATTGCTCATTTTCTAGTTTAAGTGTTTTATCTGGTATTTCACCGTCCATTACCACTAAAGAAATTGTTCCTGAACCAGTTGTGTACTTTTCCAATGCTGTATGCAGTTAAAATGGTTCGATATAACGATTCTAGGTTTACCAGTTTAAGATGCTTATCAGAACCTGTATTGCTCGTACTTTGTTTTATTGATTTCTAACCATGATTTCGCCTTGCAATATGAACAGTTAGACTGCTTCTAACCAGTTCTGGACTGTACCAGTCATGTATGCAGATAAAATGATCAGATGTAACAATACTACGTTCAACTGTTTCACATGCGTATCAGATCCTGTGTTGCTCATTTTCTAGTTCAAGTGTTTTATCTGATAATTCACCGTCCATTACCACCAAGGAAATTGTTCCTGAACGAGTTGTGTACTATTCCAATGCTGTATGCAGTTAAAATGGTTAGATGTAACGATAGTAGGTTTAACAGTTTAAGATGCTTATCAGAACCTGTATTGCTCGTACTTTGTTTTTTTGATTTCTAACCATGAGTACGCCTTGTAATATGAACAATTTGAATGTTCTAAACCAGTTCTGGACTGTACCAGTCATGTATGCAGATAAAATGGTCAGATGTAACAATACTACGTTCAACTGTTTCACATGCGTATCAGATCCTGTATTGCTCATTTTCTAGTTTAAGTGTTTTATCTGATAATTCACAGTCCATTACCACCAAGGAAATTATTCCTGAACCAGTTGTATACTGTTCCAATGGTGTATGCAGTTAAAATGGTTAGATGTAACGATTCTAGGTTTACCAGTTTAAGATGCTTATAAAAACCTGTATTGCTCGTACTTTGTTTTTTTGATTTTTAACCATGATTTCGCCTTGCAATATGAACAGTTATCCTACTTCTAACCAGTTCTGGACTTTACCAATCATGTATGCCGTTCAAATGGTCAAATGTAACAATACTACGTTTAACGGTTTCACATGCGTATCAGATCCTGTATTGCTCATTTTCTTGTTTAAGTGTTTTATCTGATAATTCACCGTCCATTACCACCAAGGAAATTATTCCTGAACCAGTTGTATACTGTTCCAATGGTGTATGCAGTTAAAATGGTTAGATGTAACGATTCTAGGTTTACCAGTTTAAGATGCTTATAAAAACCTGTATTGCTCGTACTTTGTTTTTTTGATTTTTAACCATGATTTCGCCTTGCAATATGAACAGTTATCCTACTTCTAACCAGTTCTGGACTTTACCAATCATGTATGCCGTTCAAATGGTCAAATGTAACAATACTACGTTTAACGGTTTCACGTGCGTATCAGATCCTGTATTGCTCATTTTCTTGTTTAAGTGTTTTATCTGATAATTCACCGTCCATTACCACAAAAGATGTTGTTCCTGAACCAGTTGTATACTGTTCCAATGGTGTATGCAGTTAAAATGGTTAGATGTAACGATAGTAGGTTTAACAGTTTAAGATGCTTATCAGAACCTGTATTGCTCGTACTTTGTTTTATTGATTTCTAACCATGATTTCGCCTTGCAATATGAACAGTTAGACTGCTTCTAACCAGTTCTGGACTGTACCAATCATGTATGCCGTTCAAATGGTCAGATGTAACAATACTACGTTTAACGGTTTCACATCCTTATCAGATCCTGTATTGCTCATTTTCTAGTTTAAGTGTTTTATCTGATAATTCACCGTCCATTACCACAAAAGAAGTTGTTCCTGTACCAGTTGTATACTGTTCCAATGGTGTATGCAGTTAAAATGGTTAGATGTAACGATAGTAGGTTTAACAGTTTAAGATGCTTATCAGAACCTGTATTGCTCGTACTTTGTTTTATTGATTTCTAACCATGATTTCGCCTTGCAATATGAACAGTTAGACTGCTTCTAACCAGTTCTGGACTGTACCAATCATGTATGCCGTTCAAATGGTCAGATGTAACAATACTACGTTTAACGGTTTCACATCCTTATCAGATCCTGTATTGCTCATTTTCTAGTTTAAGTGTTTTATCTGGTATTTCACCGTCCATTACCACTAAAGAAATTGTTCCTGAACCAGTTGTGTACTTTTCCAATGCTGTATGCAGTTAAAATGGTTCGATATAACGATTCTAGGTTTACCAGTTTAAGATGCTTATCAGAACCTGTATTGCTCGTACTTTGTTTTATTGATTTCTAACCATGATTTCGCCTTGCAATATGAACAGTTAGACTGCTTCTAACCAGTTCTGGACTGTACCAGTCATGTATGCAGATAAAATGGTCAGATGTAACAATACTACGTTCAACTGTTTCACATGCGTATCAGATCCTGTGTTGCTCATTTTCTAGTTTAAGCGTTTTATCTGATAATTCACCGTCCATTACCACCAAGGAAATTGTTCCTGAACGAGTTGTGTACTATTCCAATGCTGTATGCAGTTAAAATAGTTAGATATAACGATACTAGGTTTACCAGTTTAAGATGCTTATCAGATCTTGTATTGCTCGTACTTTGTTTTATTGATTTCTAACCCAGATTTCGCCTTGCAATATGAACAGTTACACTGCTTCTAACCAGTTATGGACTATACCAGTCATGTATGCACTTAAAATGGTCAGATGTAACAATACTACGATCAACGGTTTCACATGCGTATCAGATCCTGTATTGCTCATTTTCTAGTTTAAGTGTTTTATCTGATAATTCACAGTCCATTACCACCAAGGAAATTATTCCTGAACCAGTTGTGTACTGTTCCAATGCTGTATGCAGTTAAAATGGTTAGATATAACGATTCTAGGTTTACCAGTTTAAGATGCTTATCAGAACCTGTATTGCTCGTACTTTGTTTTATTGATTTCTAACCATGATTTCGCCTTGCAATATAAACAGTTAGACTGCTTCTAACCAGTTCTGGACTGTACCAATCATGTTTTCGGTTCAAATGGTCAGATGTAACAATACTACGTTTAACGGTTTCACATGCGTATCAGATCCTGTATTGCTCATTTTCTAGTTTAAGTGTTTTATCTGATAATTCACAGTCCATTACCACCAAGGAAATTATTCCTGAACCAGTTTTGTACTATTCCTATGCTGTATGCAGTTTATATGGTTAGATATAACGATACTAGGTTTACCAGTTTAAGATGCTTATCAGATCTTGTATTGCTCGTACTTTGTTTTATTGATTTCTAACCCAGATTTCGCCTTGCAATATAAACAGTTACACTGCTTCTAACCAGTTCTGGACTGTACCAGTCATGTATGCACTTAAAATGATCAGATGTAACAATACTACGTTCAACTGTTTCACATGCGTATCAGATCCTGTGTTGCTCATTTTCTAGTTTAAGTGTTTTATCTGATAATTCACCGTCCATTACCACCAAGGAAATTGTTCCTGAACGAGTTGTGTACTATTCCAATGCTGTATGCAGTTAAAATGGTTAGATGTAACGATAGTAGGTTTAACAGTTTAAGATGCTTATCAGAACCTGTATTGCTCGTACTTTGATTTATTGATTTCTAACCATGATTTCGCCTTGCAATATGAACAGTTAGACTGCTTCTAACCAGTTCTGGACTGTACCAGTCATGTATGCAGTTAAAATGGTCAGATGTAACAATACTACGTTCAACGGTTTCACATGCGTATCAGATCCTGTATTGCTCATTTTCTAGTTTAAGTGTTTTATCTGATAATTCACAATCCATTACCACAAAGGAAATTATTCCTGAACCAGTTGTGTACTATTCCAATGCTGTATGCAGTTAAAATGGTTAGATATAACGATACTAGGTTTACCAGTTTAAGATGCTTATCAGAACCTGTATTGCTCGTACTTTGTTTTTTTGATTTCTAACCATGAGTTCGCCTTGCAATATGAACAATTTGAATGCTCTAAACCAGTTCTGGCCTGTACCAGTCATGTATGCATTTAAAATGGTCAGATGTAACAATACTACGTTAACGGTTTCACATGCGTATCAGATCCTGTATTGCTCATTTTCTATTTTAAGTGTTTTATATCGTATTTCACCGTCCATTACCACCAAGGAAAATATTCCTGAACCAGTTGTGTACTGTTCCAATGTTCTATGCAGTTAAAATGGTTAGATGTAACGATACTAGGTTTAACAGTTTAAGATGCTTATCAGAACCTGTATTGCTCGTACTTTGTTTTTTTGATTTCTAACCATGAGTTCGCCTTGCAATATGAACAATTTGAATGCTCTAAACCAGTTCTGGCCTGTACCAGTCATGTATGCATTTAAAATGGTCAGATGTAACAATACTACGTTAACGGTTTCACATGCGTATCAGATCCTGTATTGCTCATTTTCTATTTTAAGTGTTTTATATCGTATTTCACCGTCCATTACCACCAAGGAAATTGTTCCTGAACCAGTTGTGTACTGTTCCAATACTGTATGCAGTTAAAATGGTTAGATATAACGATACTAGGTTTACCAGTTTAAGATGCTTATCAGGAACCTGTCTTGCTCGTACTTTATTTTATTGATTTCTAACCATGAGTTCGCCTTGCAATATGATCAATTTGAATGTTCTAAACCAGTTCTAGACTGTACTAGTCATGTATGCAGTTAAAATGGTCAGATGTAACAATACTACGTTTAATGGTTTCACATGCGTAGCAGATGCTGTATTGCTCATTTTCTAGTTTAAGTGTTTTATCTGATAATTCACCGTCTATTACCACCAAGGAAATTGTTCCTGAACCAGTTGTGTACTGTTCCAATGCTATATGGAGTTAAAATGGTTTAGATGTAACGATACTAGGTTTAACAGTTTAAGATGCTTATCAGAACCTGTATTGCTCGTACTTTGTTTTATTGATTTCTAACCATGAGGTCGCCTTGCAATATGAACAATTTGAATGTTCTAAACCAGTTCTGGACTGTACCAGTCATGTATGCACTTAAAATGGTCAGATGTAACAATACTACGATCAACGGTTTCACATGCGTATCAGATCCTGTATTGCTCATTTTCTAGTTTAAGTGTTTTATCTGGTATTTCACCGTCCATTACCACCAAGGAAAATATTCCTGAACCAGTTGTGTACTGTTCCAATGTTCTATGCAGTTAAAATGGTTAGATGTAACGATACTAGGTTTAACAGTTTAAGATGCTTATCAGAACCTGTATTGCTCGTACTTTGTTTTTTTGATTTCTAACCATGAGTTCGCCTTGCAATATGAACAATTTGAATGCTCTAAACCAGTTCTGGCCTGTACCAGTCATGTATGCATTTAAAATGGTCAGATGTAACAATACTACGTTAACGGTTTCACATGCGTATCAGATCCTGTATAGCTCATTTTCTAGTTTAAGTGTTTTATCTGGTATTTCACCGTCCATTACCACTAAGGAAATTGTTCCTGAACCAGTTGTGTACTGTTCCAATGCTGTATGCAGTTAAAATGGTTAGATATAACGATTCTAGGTTTACCAGTTTAAGATGCTTATCAGAACCTGTATTGCTCGTTCTTTGTTTTATTGATTTCTAACCATGATTTCGCCTTGCAATATAAACAGTTAGACTGCTTCTAATCAGTTCTGGACTGTACCAATCATGTTTTCGGTTCAAATGGTCAGATGTAACAATACTACGTTTAACGGTTTCACATCCTTATCAGATCCTGTATTACTCATTTTCTAGTTTAAGTGTTTTATCTGATAATTCACCGTCCATTACCACCAAGGAAATTATTCCTGAACCAGTTGTGTACTATTCCAATGCTCTATGCAGTTAAATTGGTTAGATGTAACGATACTAGGTTTAACAGTTTAAGATGCTTATCAGAACCTGTATTGCTCGTACTTTGTTTTTTTGATTTCTAACCATGAGTACGCCTTGTAATATGAACAATTTGAATGTTCTAAACCAGTTCTGGACTGTACCAATCATGTATGCCGTTCAAATGGTCAAATGTAACAATACTACGTTTAACGGTTTCACATGCGTATCAGATCCTGTATTGCTCATTTTCTTGTTTAAGTGTTTTATCTGATAATTCACCGTCCATTACCACAAAAGATGTTGTTCCTGAACCAGTTGTATACTGTTCCAATGGTGTATGCAGTTAAAATGGTTAGATGTAACGATAGTAGGTTTAACAGTTTAAGATGCTTATCAGAACCTGTATTGCTCGTACTTAGTTTTATTGATTTCTAACCATGATTTCGCCTTGCAATATGCACAGTTAGACTGCTTCTAACCAGTTCTGGACTGTACCAATCATGTTTTCGGTTCAAATGGTCAGATGTAACAATACTACGTTTAACGGTTTCACATCCTTATCAGAACCTGTATTGCTCGTACTTTGTTTTTTTGATTTCTAACCGTGAGTTCGCCTTGCAATATGAACAATTTGAATGTTCTAAACCAGTTCTGGACTGTACCAATCATGTATGCCGTTCAAATTGTCACATGTAACAATACTACGTTTAACGGATTCACATCCTTATCAGATCCTGTATTGCTCATTTTCTAGTTTAAGTGTTTTATCTGATAATTCACAGTCCATTACCACCAAGGAAATTATTCCTGAACCAGTTGTGTACTATTCCAATGCTCTATGCAGTTAAAATGGTTAGATGTAACGATACTAGTATTAAAAGTTTAAGATGCTTATCAGAACCTGTATTGCTCGTACTTTGTTTTTTTGATTTCTAACCATGAGTTCGCCTTGCAATATGAACAATTTGAATGCTCGAAACCAGTTCTGTCCTGTACCAGTCATGTATGCATTTAAAATGGTCAGATGTAACAATACTACGTTTAACGGTTTCACATGCGTATCAGATCCTGTATTGCTCATTTTCTATTTTAAGTGTTTTATATCGTATTTCACCGTCCATTACCACCAAGGAAATTGTTCCTGAACCAGTTGTGTACTGTTCCAATACTGTATGCAGTTAAAATGGTTAGATATAACGATACTAGGTTTACCAGTTTAAGATGCTTATCGGAACCTGTCTTGCTCGTACTTTATTTTATTGATTTCTAACCATGAGTTCGCCTTGCAATATGATCAATTTGAATGTTCTAAACCAGTTCTAGACTGTACTAGTCATGTATGCAGTTAAAATGGTCAGATGTAACAATACTACGTTTAATGGTTTCACATGCGTAGCAGATGCTGTATTGCTCATTTTCTAGTTTAAGTGTTTTATCTGATAATTCACCGTCTATTACCACCAAGGAAATTGTTCCTGAACCAGTTGTGTACTGTTCCAATGCTATATGGAGTTAAAATGGTTTAGATGTAACGATACTAGGTTTAACAGTTTAAGATGCTTATCAGAACCTGTATTGCTCGTACTTTGTTTTATTGATTTCTAACCATGAGGTCGCCTTGCAATATGATCAGTTTGAATGTTCTAAACCAGTTATGGACTGTACTAGTCATGTATCCGTTCAAATTATCAGATGTAACAATACTACGTTTAACGGTTTCACATGATTATCAGATCCTGCATTGCTCATTTTCTAGTTTAAGTGTTTTATCTGATAATTCACCGTCCATTACCACCAAGGAAATTGTTCCAGAACCAGTTGTGTACTGTTCCAATGCTGTATGCAGTTAAAATGGTTAGATGTAATGAATCTAGGTTTACCAGTTTAAGATGCTTATCAGATCCTGTATTGCTCGTACCTTGTTTTATTGATTTCTAACCATGAGTTCGCCTTGCAATATGAACAGTTAGACTGCTTCTAACCGGTTCTGGACTGTACCAGTCATGTATGCAGTTAAAATGGTCAGATGTAACAATACTACGTTTAACAGTTTCACATGATTATCAGATCCTGTATTGCTCATTTTCTAGTTTAAGTGTTTTATCTGATAATTCACCGTCTATTACCACCAAGGAAATTGTTCCTGAACCAGTTGTGTACTGTTCCAATGCTGTATGGAGTTAAAATGGTTAGATGTAACGATACTAGGTTTAACAGTTTAAGATGCTTATCAGAACCTGTATTGCTCGTACTTTGTTTTAATGATTTCTAACCATGAGTTCGCCTTGCAATATGAATAGTTAGACTGCTTCTAACCAGTTCTGGACTGTACCAGTCATGTATGCCGTTCAAATGTTCAGATGTAACAATACTACGTTTAACGGTTTCACATGCGTATCAGATGCTGTATTGCTCATTTTCTAGTTTAAGTGTTTTATCTGGTATTTCACCGTCCATTACCACCAAGGAAATTATTCCTGAACCAGTTGTGTACTATTCCAATGTTCTATGCAGTTAAAATGGTTAGATGTAACGATACTAGGTTTAACAGTTTAAGATGCTTATCAGAACCTGTATTGCTCGTACTTTGTTTTTTTGATTTCTAACCATGAGTTCGCCTTGCAATATGAACAATTTGAATGCTCTAAACCAGTTCTGGCCTGTACCAGTCATGTATGCATTTAAAATGGTCAGATGTAACAATACTACGTTAACGGTTTCACATGCGTATCAGATCCTGTATTGCTCATTTTCTAGTTTAAGTGTTTTATCTGATAATTCACTGTCCATTACCACCAAGGAAATTATTCCTGAACCAGTTGTATACTGTTCCAATGGTGTATGCAGTTAAAATGGTTAGATGTAACGATTCTAGGTTTACCAGTTTAAGATGCTTATAAAAACCTGTATTGCTCGTACTTTGTTTTTTTGATTTTTAACCATGATTTCGCCTTGCAATATGAACAGTTATCCTACTTCTAACCAGTTCTGGACTTTACCAATCATGTATGCCGTTCAAATGGTCAAATGTAACAATACTACGTTTAACGGTTTCACATGCGTATCAGATCCTGTATTGCTCATTTTCTTGTTTAAGTGTTTTATCTGATAATTCACCGTCCATTACCACAAAAGATGTTGTTCCTGAACCAGTTGTATACTTTTCCAATGCTGTATGCAGTTAAAATGGTTCGATATAACGATTCTAGGTTTACCAGTTTAAGATGCTTATCAGAACCTGTATTGCTCGTACTTTGTTTTATTGATTTCTAACCATGATTTCGCCTTGCAATATGAACAGTTAGACTGCTTCTAACCAGTTCTGGACTGTACCAATCATGTATGCCGTTCAAATGGTCAGATGTAACAATACTACGTTTAACGGTTTCACATCCTTATCAGATCCTGTATTGCTCATTTTCTAGTTTAAGTGTTTTATCTGATAATTCACCGTCCATTACCACCAAGGAAATTATTCCTGAACCAGTTGTATACTGTTCCAATGGTGTATGCAGTTAAAATGGTTAGATGTAACGATTCTAGGTTTACCAGTTTAAGATGCTTATAAAAACCTGTATTGCTCGTACTTTGTTTTTTTGATTTTTAACCATGATTTCGCCTTGCAATATGAACAGTTATCCTACTTCTAACCAGTTCTGGACTTTACCAATCATGTATGCCGTTCAAATGGTCAGATGTAACAATACTACGTTTAACGGTTTCACATGCGTATCAGATCCTGTATTGCTCATTTTCTTGTTTAAGTGTTTTATCTGATAATTCACCGTCCATTACCACAAAAGAAGTTGTTCCTGTACCAGTTGTATACTGTTCCAATGGTGTATGCAGTTAAAATGGTTAGATGTAACGATAGTAGGTTTAACAGTTTAAGATGCTTATCAGAACCTGTATTGCTCGTACTTTGTTTTATTGATTTCTAACCATGATTTCGCCTTGCAATATGAACAGTTAGACTGCTTCTAACCAGTTCTGGACTATACCAATCATGTATGCCGTTCAAATGGTCAGATGTAACAATACTACGTTTAACGGTTTCACATCCTTATCAGATCCTGTATTGCTCATTTTCTAGTTTAAGTGTTTTATCTGATAATTCACCGTCCATTACCACAAAAGAAGTTGTTCCTGTACCAGTTATATACTGTTCCAATGGTGTATGCAGTTAAAATGGTTAGATGTAACGATAGTAGGTTTAACAGTTTAAGATGCTTATCAGAACCTGTATTGCTCGTACTTTGTTTTATTGATTTCTAACCATGATTTCGCCTTGCAATATGAACAGTTAGACTGCTTCTAACCAGTTCTGGACTGTACCAATCATGTATGCCGTTCAAATGGTCAGATGTAACAATACTACGTTTAACGGTTTCACATGCGTATCAGATCCTGTATTGCTCATTTTCTAGTTTAAGTGTTTTATCTGGTATTTCACCGTCCATTACCACTAAAGAAATTGTTCCTGAACCAGTTGTGTACTTTTCCAATGCTGTATGCAGTTAAAATGGTTCGATATAACGATTCTAGGTTTACCAGTTTAAGATGCTTATCAGAACCTGTATTGCTCGTACTTTGTTTTATTGATTTCTAACCATGATTTCGCCTTGCAATATGAACAGTTAGACTGCTTCTAACCAGTTCTGGACTGTACCAGTCATGTATGCAGATAAAATGATCAGATGTAACAATACTACGTTCAACTGTTTCACATGCGTATCAGATCCTGTGTTGCTCATTTTCTAGTTCAAGTGTTTTATCTGATAATTCACCGTCCATTACCACCAAGGAAATTGTTCCTGAACGAGTTGTGTACTATTCCAATGCTGTATGCAGTTAAAATGGTTAGATGTAACGATAGTAGGTTTAACAGTTTAAGATGCTTATCAGAACCTGTATTGCTCGTACTTTGTTTTTTTGATTTCTAACCATGAGTACGCCTTGTAATATGAACAATTTGAATGTTCTAAACCAGTTCTGGACTGTACCAGTCATGTATGCAGATAAAATGGTCAGATGTAACAATACTACGTTCAACTGTTTCACATGCGTATCAGATCCTGTATTGCTCATTTTCTAGTTTAAGTGTTTTATCTGATAATTCACTGTCCATTACCACCAAGGAAATTATTCCTGAACCAGTTGTATACTGTTCCAATGGTGTATGCAGTTAAAATGGTTAGATGTAACGATTCTAGGTTTACCAGTTTAAGATGCTTATAAAAACCTGTATTGCTCGTACTTTGTTTTTTTGATTTTTAACCATGATTTCGCCTTGCAATATGAACAGTTATCCTACTTCTAACCAGTTCTGGACTTTACCAATCATGTATGCCGTTCAAATGGTCAGATGTAACAATACTACGTTTAACGGTTTCACATGCGTATCAGATCCTGTATTGCTCATTTTCTTGTTTAAGTGTTTTATCTGATAATTCACCGTCCATTACCACAAAAGAAGTTGTTCCTGTACCAGTTGTATACTGTTCCAATGGTGTATGCAGTTAAAATGGTTAGATGTAACGATAGTAGGTTTAACAGTTTAAGATGCTTATCAGAACCTGTATTGCTCGTACTTTGTTTTATTGATTTCTAACCATGATTTCGCCTTGCAATATGAACAGTTAGACTGCTTCTAACCAGTTCTGGACTGTACCAATCATGTATGCCGTTCAAATGGTCAGATGTAACAATACTACGTTTAACGGTTTCACATCCTTATCAGATCCTGTATTGCTCATTTTCTAGTTTAAGTGTTTTATCTGATAATTCACCGTCCATTACCACAAAGAAGTTGTTCCTGTACCAGTTGTATACTGTTCCAATGGTGTATGCAGTTAAAATGGTTAGATGTAACGATAGTAGGTTTAACAGTTTAAGATGCTTATCAGAACCTGTATTGCTCGTACTTTGTTTTATTGATTTCTAACCATGATTTCGCCTTGCAATATGAACAGTTAGACTGCTTCTAACCAGTTCTGGACTGTACCAATCATGTATGCCGTTCAAATGGTCAGATGTAACAATACTACGTTTAACGGTTTCACATGCGTATCAGATCCTGTATTGCTCATTTTCTAGTTTAAGTGTTTTATCTGGTATTTCACCGTCCATTACCACTAAAGAAATTGTTCCTGAACCAGTTGTGTACTTTTCCAATGCTGTATGCAGTTAAAATGGTTCGATATAACGATTCTAGGTTTACCAGTTTAAGATGCTTATCAGAACCTGTATTGCTCGTACTTTGTTTTATTGATTTCTAACCATGATTTCGCCTTGCAATATGAACAGTTAGACTGCTTCTAACCAGTTCTGGACTGTACCAGTCATGTATGCAGTTAAAATGGTCAGATGTAACAATACTACGTTCAACGGTTTCACATGCGTATCAGATCCTGTGTTGCTCATTTTCTAGTTCAAGTGTTTTATCTGATAATTCACCGTCCATTACCACCAAGGAAATTGTTCCTGAACGAGTTGTGTACTATTCCAATGCTGTATGCAGTTAAAATGGTTAGATGTAACGATAGTAGGTTTAACAGTTTAAGATGCTTATCAGAACCTGTATTGCTCGTACTTTGTTTTTTTGATTTCTAACCATGAGTACGCCTTGTAATATGAACAATTTGAATGTTCTAAACCAGTTCTGGACTGTACCAGTCATGTATGCAGATAAAATGGTCAGATGTAACAATACTACGTTCAACTGTTTCACATGCGTATCAGATCCTGTATTGCTCATTTTCTAGTTTAAGTGTTTTATCTGATAATTCACTGTCCATTACCACCAAGGAAATTATTCCTGAACCAGTTGTATACTGTTCCAATGGTGTATGCAGTTAAAATGGTTAGATGTAACGATTCTAGGTTTACCAGTTTAAGATGCTTATAAAAACCTGTATTGCTCGTACTTTGTTTTTTTGATTTTTAACCATGATTTCGCCTTGCAATATGAACAGTTATCCTACTTCTAACCAGTTCTGGACTTTACCAATCATGTATGCCGTTCAAATGGTCAAATGTAACAATACTACGTTTAACGGTTTCACATGCGTATCAGATCCTGTATTGCTCATTTTCTTGTTTAAGTGTTTTATCTGATAATTCACCGTCCATTACCACAAAAGATGTTGTTCCTGAACCAGTTGTATACTGTTCCAATGGTGTATGCAGTTAAAATGGTTAGATGTAACGATAGTAGGTTTAACAGTTTAATATGCTTATCAGAACCTGTATTGCTCGTACTTTGTTTTATTGATTTTTAACCATGATTTCGCCTTGCAATATGAACAGTTATCCTACTTCTAACCAGTTCTGGACTTTACCAACCATGTATGCCGTTCAAATGGTCAAATGTAACAATACTACGTTTAACGGTTTCACGTGCGTATCAGATCCTGAATTGCTCATTTTCTTGTTTAAGTGTTTTATCTGATAATTCACCGTCCATTACCACAAAAGATGTTGTTCCTGAACCAGTTGTATACTGTTCCAATGGTGTATGCAGTTAAAATGGTTAGATGTAACGATAGTAGGTTTAACAGTTTAAGATGCTTATCAGAACCTGTATTGCTCGTACTTTGTTTTATTGATTTCTAACCATGATTTCGCCTTGCAATATGAACAGTTAGACTGCTTCTAACCAGTTCTGGACTATACCAATCATGTATGCCGTTCAAATGGTCAGATGTAACAATACTACGTTTAACGGTTTCACATCCTTATCAGATCCTGTATTGCTCATTTTCTAGTTTAAGTGTTTTATCTGATAATTCACCGTCCATTACCACAAAAGAAGTTGTTCCTGTACCAGTTGTATACTGTTCCAATGGTGTATGCAGTTAAAATGGTTAGATGTAACGATAGTAGGTTTAACAGTTTAAGATGCTTATCAGAACCTGTATTGCTCGTACTTTGTTTTTTAGATTTCTAACCATGAGTACGCCTTGTAATATGAACAATTTGAATGTTCTAAACCAGTTCTGGACTGTACCAGTCATGTATGCAGATAAAATGGTCAGATGTAACAATACTACGTTCAACTGTTTCACATGCGTATCAGATCCTGTGTTGCTCATTTTCTAGTTTAAGTCATTTATCTGATAATTCACTGTCCATTACCACCAAGGAAATTATTCCTGAACCAGTTGTATACTGTTCCAATGGTGTATGCAGTTAAAATGGTTAGATGTAACGATTCTAGGTTTACCAGTTTAAGATGCTTATAAAAACCTGTATTGCTCGTACTTTGTTTTTTTGATTTTTAACCATGATTTCGCCTTGCAATATGAACAGTTATCCTACTTCTAACCAGTTCTGGACTTTACCAATCATGTATGCCGTTCAAATGGTCAAATGTAACAATACTACGTTTAACGGTTTCACGTGCGTATCAGATCCTGTATTGCTCATTTTCTTGTTTAAGTGTTTTATCTGATAATTCACCGTCCATTACCACAAAAGATGTTGTTCCTGAACCAGTTGTATACTGTTCCAATGGTGTATGCAGTTAAAATGGTTAGATGTAACGATAGTAGGTTTAACAGTTTAAGATGCTTATCAGAACCTGTATTGCTCGTACTTTGTTTTATTGATTTCTAACCATGATTTCGCCTTGCAATATGAACAGTTAGACTGCTTCTAACCAGTTCTGGACTGTACCAATCATGTATGCCGTTCAAATGGTCAGATGTAACAATACTACGTTTAACGGTTTCACATCCTTATCAGATCCTGTATTGCTCATTTTCTAGTTTAAGTGTTTTATCTGGTATTTCACCGTCCATTACCACTAAAGAAATTGTTCCTGAACCAGTTGTGTACTTTTCCAATGCTGTATGCAGTTAAAATGGTTCGATATAACGATTCTAGGTTTACCAGTTTAAGATGCTTATCAGAACCTGTATTGCTCGTACTTAGTTTTATTGATTTCTAACCATGATTTCGCCTTGCAATATGAACAGTTAGACTGCTTCTAACCAGTTCTGGACTGTACCAGTCATGTATGCAGATAAAATGGTCAGATGTAACAATACTACGTTCAACTGTTTCACATGCGTATCAGATCCTGTGTTGCTCATTTTCTAGTTTAAGCGTTTTATCTGATAATTCACCGTCCATTACCACCAAGGAAATTGTTCCTGAACGAGTTGTGTACTATTCCAATGCTGTATGCAGTTAAAATAGTTAGATATAACGATACTAGGTTTACCAGTTTAAGATGCTTATCAGATCTTGTATTGCTCGTACTTTGTTTTATTGATTTCTAACCCAGATTTCGCCTTGCAATATGAACAGTTACACTGCTTCTAACCAGTTATGGACTATACCAGTCATGTATGCACTTAAAATGGTCAGATGTAACAATACTACGATCAACGGTTTCACATGCGTATCAGATCCTGTATTGCTCATTTTCTAGTTTAAGTGTTTTATCTGATAATTCACAGTCCATTACCACCAAGGAAATTATTCCTGAACCAGTTGTGTACTGTTCCAATGCTGTATGCAGTTAAAATGGTTAGATATAACGATTCTAGGTTTACCAGTTTAAGATGCTTATCAGAACCTGTATTGCTCGTACTTTGTTTTATTGATTTCTAACCATGATTTCGCCTTGCAATATAAACAGTTAGACTGCTTCTAACCAGTTCTGGACTGTACCAATCATGTTTTCGGTTCAAATGGTCAGATGTAACAATACTACGTTTAACGGTTTCACATGCGTATCAGATCCTGTATTGCTCATTTTCTAGTTTAAGTGTTTTATCTGATAATTCACAGTCCATTACCACCAAGGAAATTATTCCTGAACCAGTTTTTGTACTATTCCTATGCTGTATGCAGTTTATATGGTTAGATATAACGATACTAGGTTTACCAGTTTAAGATGCTTATCAGATCTTGTATTGCTCGTACTTTGTTTTATTGATTTCTAACCCAGATTTCGCCTTGCAATATAAACAGTTACACTGCTTCTAACCAGTTCTGGACTGTACCAGTCATGTATGCACTTAAAATGATCAGATGTAACAATACTACGTTCAACTGTTTCACATGCGTATCAGATCCTGTGTTGCTCATTTTCTAGTTTAAGTGTTTTATCTGATAATTCACCGTCCATTACCACCAAGGAAATTGTTCCTGAACGAGTTGTGTACTATTCCAATGCTGTATGCAGTTAAAATGGTTAGATGTAACGATAGTAGGTTTAACAGTTTAAGATGCTTATCAGAACCTGTATTGCTCGTACTTTGATTTATTGATTTCTAACCATGATTTCGCCTTGCAATATGAACAGTTAGACTGCTTCTAACCAGTTCTGGACTGTACCAGTCATGTATGCAGTTAAAATGGTCAGATGTAACAATACTACGTTCAACGGTTTCACATGCGTATCAGATCCTGTATTGCTCATTTTCTAGTTTAAGTGTTTTATCTGATAATTCACAATCCATTACCACAAAGGAAATTATTCCTGAACCAGTTGTGTACTATTCCAATGCTGTATGCAGTTAAAATGGTTAGATATAACGATACTAGGTTTACCAGTTTAAGATGCTTAACAGAACCTGTATTGCTCGTACTTTGTTTTGTTGATTTCTAACCAGTATTTCGCCTTGCAATATGAACAGTTATCCTACTTCTAACTAGTTCTGGACTGTACCAATCATGTATGCCGTTCAAATTGTCAGATGTAACAATACTACGTTTAACGGTTTGACATCCTTATCAGATCCTGTATTGCTCATTTTCTTGTTTAAGTGTTTTATCTGATAATTCACCGTTCATTACCACCAAGGAAATTATTCCTGAACCAGTTGTGTACTGTTCCAATGCTGTATGCAGTTAAAATGGTTAGATATAACGATACTAGGTTTACCAGTTTAAGATGCTTATCAGATCTTGTATTGCTCGTACTTTGTTTTATTGATTTCTAACCCAGATTTCGCCTTGCAATATGAACAGTTACATTGCTTCTAACCAGTTCTGGACTGTACCAGTCATGTATGCACTTAAAATGGTCAGATGTAACAATACTACGATCAACGGTTTCACATGCGTATCAGATCCTGTATTGCTCATTTTCTAGTTTAAGTGTTTTATCTGGTATTTCACCGTCCATTACCACCAAGGAAAATATTCCTGAACCAGTTGTGTACTGTTCCAATGTTCTATGCAGTTAAAATGGTTAGATGTAACGATACTAGGTTTAACAGTTTAAGATGCTTATCAGAACCTGTATTGCTCGTACTTTGTTTTTTTGATTTCTAACCATGAGTTCGCCTTGCAATATGAACAATTTGAATGCTCTAAACCAGTTCTGGCCTGTACCAGTCATGTATGCATTTAAAATGGTCAGATGTAACAATACTACGTTAACGGTTTCACATGCGTATCAGATCCTGTATTGCTCATTTTCTATTTTAAGTGTTTTATATCGTATTTCACCGTCCATTACCACCAAGGAAATTGTTCCTGAACCAGTTGTGTACTGTTCCAATACTGTATGCAGTTAAAATGGTTAGATATAACGATACTAGGTTTACCAGTTTAAGATGCTTATCGGAACCTGTCTTGCTCGTACTTTATTTTATTGATTTCTAACCATGAGTTCGCCTTGCAATATGATCAATTTGAATGTTCTAAACCAGTTCTAGACTGTACTAGTCATGTATGCAGTTAAAATGGTCAGATGTAACAATACTACGTTTAATGGTTTCACATGCGTATCAGATCCTGTATTGCTCATTTTCTAGTTTAAGTGTTTTATCTGATAATTCACCGTCTATTACCACCAAGGAAATTGTTCCTGAACCAGTTGTGTACTGTTCCAATGCTATATGGAGTTAAAATGGTTTAGATGTAACGATACTAGGTTTAACAGTTTAAGATGCTTATCAGAACCTGTATTGCTCGTACTTTGTTTTATTGATTTCTAACCATGAGGTCGCCTTGCAATATGAACAATTTGAATGTTCTAAACCAGTTCTGGACTGTACCAGTCATGTATGCACTTAAAATGGTCAGATGTAACAATACTACGATTAACGGTTTCACATGCGTATCAGATCCTGTATTGCTCATTTTCTAGTTTAAGTGTTTTATCTGGTATTTCACCGTCCATTACCACTAAGGAAATTGTTCCTGAACAGTTGTGTACTGTTCCAATGCTGTATGCAGTTAAAATGGTTAGATATAACGATTCTAGGTTTACCAGTTTAAGATGCTTATCAGAACCTGTATTGCTCGTTCTTTGTTTATATTGATTTTATCTGTATTGCTCGTGTACTGTTCCCTGTTGCATTGAGTTTAAGATGCTTATCAGAAATTGCTCGTTCCTAACCATGATTTCGCCTTGCAATATAAACAGTTAGACTGCTTCTAATCAGTTCTGGACTGTACCAATCATGTTTTCGGTTCAAATGGTCAGATGTAACAATACTACGTTTAACGGTTTCACATCCTTATCAGATCCTGTATTACTCATTTTCTAGTTTAAGTGTTTTATCTGATAATTCACCGTCCATTACCACCAAGGAAATTATTCCTGAACCAGTTGTGTACTATTCCATGCTCTATGCAGTTAAATTCTATGCAGTTAAAGTTTGGTTAGATGTATTGCTCGTACTTTGTTTTTTTGATTTCTCATGAGTAGCCTTGTTTAACAATTTGAAGTTTAAGTTCTGGATACCAGCATGTATGCAGATATCAGAGAACAATACTGTACTGTTTCACATGCTCTGTGTTGTATTTTCTTTGTTTTTTTGATTTTTAACCATGATTTCGCCTTGCAATATGAACAGTTATCCTACTTCTAACCAGTTCTGGACTTTACCAATCATGTATGCCGTTCAAATGGTCAAATGTAACAATACTACGTTTAACGGTTTCACATGCGTATCAGATCCTGTATTGCTCATTTTCTTGTTTAAGTGTTTTATCTGATAATTCACCGTCCATTACCACAAAAGATGTTGTTCCTGAACCAGTTGTATACTGTTCCAATGGTGTATGCAGTTAAAATGGTTAGATGTAACGATAGTAGGTTTAACAGTTTAAGATGCTTATCAGAACCTGTATTGCTCGTACTTAGTTTTATTGATTTCTAACCATGATTTCGCCTTGCAATATGCACAGTTAGACTGCTTCTAACCAGTTCTGGACTGTACCAATCATGTTTTCGGTTCAAATGGTCAGATGTAACAATACTACGTTTAACGGTTTCACATCCTTATCAGAACCTGTATTGCTCGTACTTTGTTTTTTTGATTTCTAACCGTGAGTTCGCCTTGCAATATGAACAATTTGAATGTTCTAAACCAGTTCTGGACTGTACCAATCATGTATGCCGATCAAATTGTCAGATGTAACAATACTACGTTTAACGGATTCACATCCTTATCAGATCCTGTATTGCTCATTTTCTAGTTTAAGTGTTTTATCTGATAATTCACAGTCCATTACCACCAAGGAAATTATTCCTGAACCAGTTGTGTACTATTCCAATGCTCTATGCAGTTAAAATGGTTAGATGTAACGATACTAGGTTTAAAAGTTTAAGATGCTTATCAGAACCTGTATTGCTCGTACTTTGTTTTTTTGATTTCTAACCATGAGTTCGCCTTGCAATATGAACAATTTGAATGCTCGAAACCAGTTCTGTCCTGTACCAGTCATGTATGCATTTAAAATGGTCAGATGTAACAATACTACGTTTAACGGTTTCACATGCGTATCAGATCCTGTATAGCTCATTTTCTAGTTTAAGTGTTTTATCTGGTATTTCACCGTCCATTACCACTAAGGAAATTGTTCCTGAACCAGTTGTGTACTGTTCCAATGCTGTATGCAGTTAAAATGGTTAGATATAACGATTCTAGGTTTACCAGTTTAAGATGCTTATCAGAACCTGTATTGCTCGTTCTTTGTTTTATTGATTTCTAACCATGATTTCGCCTTGCAATATAAACAGTTAGACTGCTTCTAATCAGTTCTGGACTGTACCAATCATGTTTTCGGTTCAAATGGTCAGATGTAACAATACTACGTTTAACGGTTTCACATCCTTATCAGATCCTGTATTACTCATTTTCTAGTTTAAGTGTTTTATCTGATAATTCACCGTCCATTACCACCAAGGAAATTATTCCTGAACCAGTTGTGTACTATTCCAATGCTCTATGCAGTTAAATTGGTTAGATGTAACGATACTAGGTTTAACAGTTTAAGATGCTTATCAGAACCTGTATTGCTCGTACTTTGTTTTTTTGATTTCTAACCATGAGTACGCCTTGTAATATGAACAATTTGAATGTTCTAAACCAGTTCTGGACTGTACCAATCATGTATGCCGTTCAAATGGTCAAATGTAACAATACTACGTTTAACGGTTTCACATGCGTATCAGATCCTGTATTGCTCATTTTCTTGTTTAAGTGTTTTATCTGATAATTCACCGTCCATTACCACAAAAGATGTTGTTCCTGAACCAGTTGTATACTGTTCCAATGGTGTATGCAGTTAAAATGGTTAGATGTAACGATAGTAGGTTTAACAGTTTAAGATGCTTATCAGAACCTGTATTGCTCGTACTTAGTTTTATTGATTTCTAACCATGATTTCGCCTTGCAATATGCACAGTTAGACTGCTTCTAACCAGTTCTGGACTGTACCAATCATGTTTTCGGTTCAAATGGTCAGATGTAACAATACTACGTTTAACGGTTTCACATCCTTATCAGAACCTGTATTGCTCGTACTTTGTTTTTTTGATTTCTAACCGTGAGTTCGCCTTGCAATATGAACAATTTGAATGTTCTAAACCAGTTCTGGACTGTACCAATCATGTATGCCGTTCAAATTGTCACATGTAACAATACTACGTTTAACGGATTCACATCCTTATCAGATCCTGTATTGCTCATTTTCTAGTTTAAGTGTTTTATCTGATAATTCACAGTCCATTACCACCAAGGAAATTATTCCTGAACCAGTTGTGTACTATTCCAATGCTCTATGCAGTTAAAATGGTTAGATGTAACGATACTAGTTTTAAAAGTTTAAGATGCTTATCAGAACCTGTATTGCTCGTACTTTGTTTTTTTGATTTCTAACCATGAGTTCGCCTTGCAATATGAACAATTTGAATGCTCGAAACCAGTTCTGTCCTGTACCAGTCATGTATGCATTTAAAATGGTCAGATGTAACAATACTACGTTTAACGGTTTCACATGCGTATCAGATCCTGTATTGCTCATTTTCTATTTTAAGTGTTTTATATCGTATTTCACCGTCCATTACCACCAAGGAAATTGTTCCTGAACCAGTTGTGTACTGTTCCAATACTGTATGCAGTTAAAATGGTTAGATATAACGATACTAGGTTTACCAGTTTAAGATGCTTATCGGAACCTGTCTTGCTCGTACTTTATTTTATTGATTTCTAACCATGAGTTCGCCTTGCAATATGATCAATTTGAATGTTCTAAACCAGTTCTAGACTGTACTAGTCATGTATGCAGTTAAAATGGTCAGATGTAACAATACTACGTTTAATGGTTTCACATGCGTAGCAGATGCTGTATTGCTCATTTTCTAGTTTAAGTGTTTTATCTGATAATTCACCGTCTATTACCACCAAGGAAATTGTTCCTGAACCAGTTGTGTACTGTTCCAATGCTATATGGAGTTAAAATGGTTTAGATGTAACGATACTAGGTTTAACAGTTTAAGATGCTTATCAGAACCTGTATTGCTCGTACTTTGTTTTATTGATTTCTAACCATGAGGTCGCCTTGCAATATGATCAGTTTGAATGTTCTAAACCAGTTATGGACTGTACCAATCATGTATGCCGTTCAAATTGTCAGATGTAACAATACTACGTTTAACGGTTTCACATGATTATCAGATCCTGCATTGCTCATTTTCTAGTTTAAGTGTTTTATCTGATAATTCACCGTCCATTACCACCACGTAAATTGTTCCTGGACCAGTTGTGTACTGTTCCAATGCTGTATGCATTTAAAATGGTTAGATGTAACGATAGTAGGTTGAACAGTTTAAGATGCTTATCAGAACCTGTATTGCTCGTACCTTGTTTTATTGATTTCTAACCATGAGTTCGCCTTGCAATATGAACAGTTAGACTGCTTCTAATCGGTTCTGGACTGTACCAGTCATGTATGCAGTTAAAATGGTCAGATGTAACAATACTACGTTTAACAGTTTCACATGATTATCAGATCCTGTATTGCTCATTTTCTAGTTTAAGTGTTTTATCTGATAATTCACCGTCTATTACCACCAAGGAAATTGTTCCTGAACCAGTTGTGTACTGTTCCAATGCTGTATGGAGTTAAAATGGTTAGATGTAACGATACTAGGTTTACCAGTTTAAGATGCTTATCAGAACCTGTATTGCTCGTACTTTGTTTTAATGATTACTAACCATGAGTTCGCCTTGCAATATGAACAGTTAGACTGCTTCTAACCAGTTCTGGACTGTACCAGTCATGTATGCCGTTCAAATGTTCAGATGTAACAATACTACGTTTAACGGTTTCACATGCGTATCAGATGCTGTATTGCTCATTTTCTAGTTTAAGTGTTTTATCTGGTATTTCACCGTCCATTACCACCAAGGAAATTATTCCTGAACCAGTTGTGTACTGTTCCAATGTTCTATGCAGTTAAAATGGTTAGATGTAACGATACTAGGTTTAACAGTTTAAGATGCTTATCAGAACCTGTATTGCTCGTACTTTGTTTTTTTGATTTCTAACCATGAGTTCGCCTTGCAATATGAACAATTTGAATGCTCTAAACCAGTTCTGGCCTGTACCAGTCATGTATGCATTTAAAATGGTCAGATGTAACAATACTACGTTAACGGTTTCACATGCGTATCAGATCCTGTATAGCTCATTTTCTAGTTTAAGTGTTTTATCTGGTATTTCACCGTCCATTACCACTAAGGAAATTGTTCCTGAACCAGTTGTGTACTGTTCCAATGCTGTATGCAGTTAAAATGGTTAGATATAACGATTCTAGGTTTACCAGTTTAAGATGCTTATCAGAACCTGTATTGCTCGTTCTTTGTTTTATTGATTTCTAACCATGATTTCGCCTTGCAATATAAACAGTTAGACTGCTTCTAATCAGTTCTGGACTGTACCAATCATGTTTTCGGTTCAAATGGTCAGATGTAACAATACTACGTTTAACGGTTTCACATCCTTATCAGATCCTGTATTACTCATTTTCTAGTTTAAGTGTTTTATCTGATAATTCACCGTCCATTACCACCAAGGAAATTATTCCTGAACCAGTTGTGTACTATTCCAATGCTCTATGCAGTTAAATTGGTTAGATGTAACGATACTAGGTTTAACAGTTTAAGATGCTTATCAGAACCTGTATTGCTCGTACTTTGTTTTTTTGATTTCTAACCATGAGTACGCCTTGTAATATGAACAATTTGAATGTTCTAAACCAGTTCTGGACTGTACCAGTCATGTATGCAGATAAAATGGTCAGATGTAACAATACTACGTTCAACTGTTTCACATGCGTATCAGATCCTGTGTTGCTCATTTTCTAGTTTAAGTGTTTTATCTGATAATTCACTGTCCATTACCACCAAGGAAATTATTCCTGAACCAGTTGTATACTGTTCCAATGGTGTATGCAGTTAAAATGGTTAGATGTAACGATTCTAGGTTTACCAGTTTAAGATGCTTATAAAAACCTGTATTGCTCGTACTTTGTTTTTTTGATTTTTAACCATGATTTCGCCTTGCAATATGAACAGTTATCCTACTTCTAACCAGTTCTGGACTTTACCAATCATGTATGCCGTTCAAATGGTCAAATGTAACAATACTACGTTTAACGGTTTCACATGCGTATCAGATCCTGTATTGCTCATTTTCTTGTTTAAGTGTTTTATCTGATAATTCACCGTCCATTACCACAAAAGATGTTGTTCCTGAACCAGTTGTATACTGTTCCAATGGTGTATGCAGTTAAAATGGTTAGATGTAACGATAGTAGGTTTAACAGTTTAAGATGCTTATCAGAACCTGTATTGCTCGTACTTAGTTTTATTGATTTCTAACCATGATTTCGCCTTGCAATATGCACAGTTAGACTGCTTCTAACCAGTTCTGGACTGTACCAATCATGTTTTCGGTTCAAATGGTCAGATGTAACAATACTACGTTTAACGGTTTCACATCCTTATCAGAACCTGTATTGCTCGTACTTTGTTTTTTTGATTTCTAACCGTGAGTTCGCCTTGCAATATGAACAATTTGAATGTTCTAAACCAGTTCTGGACTGTACCAATCATGTATGCCGATCAAATTGTCAGATGTAACAATACTACGTTTAACGGATTCACATCCTTATCAGATCCTGTATTGCTCATTTTCTAGTTTAAGTGTTTTATCTGATAATTCACAGTCCATTACCACCAAGGAAATTATTCCTGAACCAGTTGTGTACTATTCCAAAGCTCTATGCAGTTAAAATGGTTAGATGTAACGATACTAGTTTTAAAAGTTTAAGATGCTTATCAGAACCTGTATTGCTCGTACTTTGTTTTTTTGATTTCTAACCATGAGTTCGCCTTGCAATATGAACAATTTGAATGCTCGAAACCAGTTCTGTCCTGTACCAGTCATGTATGCATTTAAAATGGTCAGATGTAACAATACTACGTTTAACGGTTTCACATGCGTATCAGATCCTGTATTGCTCATTTTCTATTTTAAGTGTTTTATATCGTATTTCACCGTCCATTACCACCAAGGAAATTGTTCCTGAACCAGTTGTGTACTGTTCCAATACTGTATGCAGTTAAAATGGTTAGATATAACGATACTAGGTTTACCAGTTTAAGATGCTTATCGGAACCTGTCTTGCTCGTACTTTATTTTATTGATTTCTAACCATGAGTTCGCCTTGCAATATGATCAATTTGAATGTTCTAAACCAGTTCTAGACTGTACTAGTCATGTATGCAGTTAAAATGGTCAGATGTAACAATACTACGTTTAATGGTTTCACATGCGTAGCAGATGCTGTATTGCTCATTTTCTAGTTTAAGTGTTTTATCTGATAATTCACCGTCTATTACCACCAAGGAAATTGTTCCTGAACCAGTTGTGTACTGTTCCAATGCTATATGGAGTTAAAATGGTTTAGATGTAACGATACTAGGTTTAACAGTTTAAGATGCTTATCAGAACCTGTATTGCTCGTACTTTGTTTTATTGATTTCTAACCATGAGGTCGCCTTGCAATATGATCAATTTGAATGTTCTAAACCAGTTATGGACTGTACTAGTCATGTATCCGTTCAAATTATCAGATGTAACAATACTACGTTTAACGGTTTCACATGATTATCAGATCCTGCATTGCTCATTTTCTAGTTTAAGTGTTTTATCTGATAATTCACCGTCCATTACCACCAAGGAAATTGTTCCAGAACCAGTTGTGTACTGTTCCAATGCTGTATGCAGTTAAATGGTTAGATGTAATGAATCTAGGTTTACCAGTTTAAGATGCTTATCAGATCCTGTATTGCTCGTACCTTGTTTTATTGATTTCTAACCATGAGTTCGCCTTGCAATATGAACAGTTAGACTGCTTCTAACCGGTTCTGGACTGTACCAGTCATGTATGCAGTTAAAATGTTCAGATGTAACAATACTACGTTTAACGGTTTCACATCCTTGTCAGATCCTGTATTGCTAATTTTCTACTTTAAGTGTTTTATCTGGTATTTCGCCGTCCATTACCACCAAGGAAATTATTCCTGGACCAGTTGTGTACTGTTCCAATGCTGTATGCATTTAAAATGGTTAGATGTAACGATAGTAGGTTGAACAGTTTAAGATGCTTATCAGAACCTGTATTGCTCGTAACTTGTTTTATTGATTTCTAACCATGAGTTCGCCTTGCAATATGAACAATTAGACTGCTTCTAACCGGTTCTGGACTGTACCAGTCATGTATGCAGTTAAAATGGTCAGATGTAACAATACTACGTTTAACAGTTTCACATGATTATCAGATCCTGTATTGCTCATTTTCTAGTTTAAGTGTTTTATCTGATAATTCACCGTCTATTACCACCAAGGAAATTGTTCCTGAACCAGTTGTGTACTGTTCCAATGCTGTATGGAGTTAAAATGGTTAGATGTAACGATACTAGGTTTAACAGTTTAAGATGCTTATCAGAACCTGTATTGCTCGTACTTTGTTTTAATGATTACTAACCATGAGTTCGCCTTGCAATATGAACAGTTAGACTGCTTCTAACCAGTTCTGGACTGTACCAGTCATGTATGCCGTTCAAATGTTCAGATGTAACAATACTACGTTTAACGGTTTCACATGCGTATCAGATGCTGTATTGCTCATTTTCTAGTTTAAGTGTTTTATCTGGTATTTCGCCGTCCATTACCACCAAGGAAATTGTTCCTGAACCAGTTGTGTACTGTTCCAATGCTGTATGAAGTTAAAATGGTTAGATATAACGATTCTAGGTTTACCAGTTTAAGATGCTTATCAGAACCTGTATTACTCGTATTTGTTTTATTGATTTCTAACCATGAGTTTGCCTTGCAATATGAACAGTTAGACTGCTTCTAACCAGTTCTGAACTGTACCAATCATGTATGCAGTTAAAATGGTCAGATGTAACAATACTACGTTTAACGGTTTCACATGATAATCAGATCCTGTATTGCTCATTTTCTAGTTTAAGTGTTTTATCTGATAACTCACCGTCTATTACCACCAAGGAAATTGTTCCTGAACCAGTTGTGTACTGTTCCAATGCTGTATGGAATTAAAATTGTTAGATGTAACGATACTAGGTTTAACAGTTTAAGATGCTTATCAGAACCTGTATTGCTCGTACCTTGTTTTATTGATTTCTAACCATGAGTTCGCCTTGCAATATGAAAAGTTAGACTGCTTCTAACCGGTTCTGGACTGTACCAGTCATGTATGCAGTTAAAATGGTCAGATGTAACAATACTACGTTTAACGGTTTCACATGCGTATCAGATCCTGTATTGCTCATTTTCTATTTTAAGTGTTTTATATGTATTTCACCGTCCATTACCACCAAGGAAATTGTTCCTGAACCAGTTGTGTACTGTTCCAATGCTGTATGCAGTTAAAATGGTTAGATGTAACGATACTAGGTTTACCAGTTTAAGATGCTTATCAGAACCTGTCTTGCTCGTACTTTATTTTATTGATTTCTAACCATGAGTTCGCCTTGCAATATAAACAATTTGAATGTTCTAAACCAGTTCTGGACTGTACCAGCCATGTATGCAGTTAAAATGATCATATGTAACAATACTATGTTTAACGGTTTCACATGATTATCAGATCCTGTATTGCTCAGTTTCTAGTTTAAGTGTTTTATCTGATAACTCACCGTCTATTACCACCAAGGAAATTGTTCCTGAACCAGTTGTGTACTGTTCCAATGCTGTATGGAATTAAAATTGTTAGATGTAACGATACTAGGTTTAACAGTTTAAGATGCTTATCAGAACCTGTATTGCTCGTACTTTGTTTTATTGATTTCTAACCATGAGGTCGCCTTGCAATATGAACAGTTAGACTGCTTCTAACCAGTTCTGGACTGTACCAGTCATGTATGCCGTTCAAATGTTCAGATGTAACAATACTACGTTTAACGGTTTCACATGCGTATCAGATGCTGTATTGCTCATTTTCTAGTTTAAGTGTTTTATCTGGTATTTTGCCGTCCATTACCATCAAGGAAATTGTTCCTGAACCAGTTGTGTACTGTTCCAATGCTGTATGGAATTAAAATTGTTAGATGTAACGATACTAGGTTTAACAGTTTAAGATGCTTATCAGAACCTGTATTACTCGTACTTTGTTTTATTGATTTCTAACCATGATTTCGCCGTGCAATATGAACAGTTAGACTGCTTCTAACTAGTTCTGGACTGTACCAATCATGTATGCCGTTCAATTGTTCAGATATAACAATACTACGTTTAACGGTTTCACATCCTTGTCAGATCCTGTATTGCTAATTTTCTAGTTTAAGTGTTTTATATGGTATTTCACCGTCCATTACCACCAAGTAAATTGTTCCTGGACCAGTTGTGTACTGTTCCAATGCTGTATGCATTTAAAATGGTTAGATGTAACGATACTAGGTTTAACAGTTTAAGATGCTTATCAGAACCTGTATTGCTCGTACTTTGTTTTATTGATTTCTAACCATGATTTCGCCTTGCAATATGAACAGTTAGACTGCTTCTAACTAGTTCTGGACTGTACCAATCATGTATGCCGTTCAAATGTTCAGATATAACAATACTACGTTTAACGGTTTCACATCCTTGTCAGATCCTGTATTGCTCATTTTCTAGTTTAAGTGTTTTATATGGTATTTCACCGTCCATTACCACCAAGTAAATTGTTCCTGGACCAGTTGTCTACTGTTCCAATGCTGTATGCATTTAAAATGGTTAGATGTAACGATAGTAGGTTTAACAGTTTAAGATGCTTATCAGGAACCTGTATTGCTCGTACTTTGTTTTATTGATTTCTAACCATGAGTTTGCCTTGCAATATGAACAGTTAGACTGCTTCTAACCAGTTCTGAACTGTACCAATCATGTATGCAGTTAAAATGGTCAGATGTAACAATACTACGTTTAACGGTTTCACATGATTATAAGATCCTGTATTGCTCATTATCTAGTTTAAGTGTTTTATCTGATAATTCACCGTCTATTACCACCAAGGAAATTGTTCCTGAACCAGTTGTGTACTGTTCCAATGCTGTATGAAGTTAAAATGGTTAGATATAACGATTCTAGGTTTACCAGTTTAAGATGCTTATCAGAACCTGTATTGCTTGTACTTTGTTTTAATGATTTCTAACCATGATTTCGCCGTGCAATATGAACAGTTAGACTGCTTCTAACCAGTTCTGAACTGTACCAATCATGTATGCAGTTAAAATGGTCAGATGTAACAATACTACGTTTAACGGTTTCACATGATTATAAGATCCTGTATTGCTCATTATCTAGTTTAAGTGTTTTATCTGATAATTCACCGTCTATTACCACCAAGGAAATTGTTCCTGAACCAGTTGTGTACTGTTCCAATGCTGTATGCAGTTAAAATGGTTAGATGTAACGATTCTAGGTTTACCAGTTTAAGATGCTTATCAGAACCTGTATTGCTCGTACTTTGTTTTATTGATTTCTAACCATGATTTCGCCGTGCAATATGAACAGTTAGACTGCTTCTAACTAGTTCTGGACTGTACCAATCATGTATGCCGTTCAAATGTTCAGATGTAACAATACTACGTTTAACGGTTTCACATGCGTATCAGATCCTGTATTGCTCATTTTCTATTTTAAGTGTTTTATATCGTATTTCACCGTCCATTACCACCAAGGAAATTGTTCCTGAACCAGTTGTGTACTGTTCCAATACTGTATGCAGTTAAAATGGTTAGATGTAACGATACTAGGTTTACCAGTTTAAGATGCTTATCAGAACCTGTCTTGCTCGTACTTTATTTTATTGATTTCTAACCATGAGTTCGCCTTGCAATATAAACAATTTGAATGTTCTAAACCAGTTCTGGACTGTACCAGCCATGTATGCAGTTAAAATGATCATATGTAACAATACTATGTTTAACGGTTTCACATGATTATCAGATCCTGTATTGCTCATTTTCTAGTTTAAGTGTTTTATCTGATAACTCACCGTCTATTACCACCAAGGAAATTGTCCCTGAACCAGTTGTGTACTGTTCCAATGCTGTATGGAGTTAAAATGGTTAGATGTAACGATACTAGGTTTAACAGTTTAAGATGCTTATCAGAACCTGTATTGCTCGTACTTTGTTTTATTGATTTCTAACCATGATTTCGCCGTGCAATATGAACAGTTAGACTGCTTCTAACTAGTTCTGGACTGTACCAATCATGTATGCCGTTCAATTGTTCAGATATAACAATACTACGTTTAACGGTTTCACATCCTTGTCAGATCCTGTATTGCTAATTTTCTAGTTTAAGTGTTTTATATGGTATTTCACCGTCCATTACCACCAAGTAAATTGTTCCTGGACCAGTTGTGTACTGTTCCAATGCTGTATGCATTTAAAATGGTTAGATGTAACGATACTAGGTTTAACAGTTTAAGATGCTTATCAGAACCTGTATTGCTCGTACTTTGTTTTAATGATTTCTAACCATGATTTCGCCGTGCAATATGAACAGTTAGACTGATTTCTAACTAGTTCTGGACTGTACCAATCATGTATACCGTTCAAATGTTCAGATATAACAATACTACGTTTAACGGTTTCACATCCTTGTCAGATCCTGTATTGCTAATTTTCTAGTTTAAGTGTTTTATATGGTATTTCACCGTCCATTACCACCAAGTAAATTGTTCCTGGACCAGTTGTGTACTGTTCCAATGCTGTATGCATTTAAAATGGTTAGATGTAACGATAGTAGGTTTAACAGTTTAAGATGCTTATCAGAACCTGTGTTGCTCGTACTTTGTTTTATTGATTTCTAACCATGAGTTCGCCTTGCAATATGATTAATTTGAATGTTCTAAACCAGTTCTAGACTGTACCAGTCATGTATGCAGTTAAAATGGTCAGATGTAACAATACTACGTTTAATGGTTTCACATGCGTATCTGATGCTGTATTGCTCATTTTCTGGTTTAAGTGTTTTATCTGATAATTCACCGTCTATTACCACCAAGGAAATTGTTCCTGAACCAGTTGTGTACTGTTCCAATGGTGTATGCAGTTAAAATGGTTAGATGTAACGATTCTAGGTTTACCAGTTTAAGATGCTTATAAAAACCTGTATTGCTCGTACTTTGTTTTTTTGATTTTTAACCATGATTTCGCCTTGCAATATGAACAGTTATCCTACTTCTAACCAGTTCTGGACTGTACCAGTCATGTATGCAGTTAATATGGTCAGATGTAACAATACTACGTTTAACAGTTTCACATGATTATCAGATCCTGTATTGCTCATTTTCTAGTTTAAGTGTTTTATCTGATAATTCACCGTCTATTACCACCAAGGAAATTGTTCCTGAACCAGTTGTGTACTGTTCCAATGCTGTATGGAGTTAAAATGGTTAGATGTAACGATACTAGGTTTAACAGTTTAAGATGCTTATCAGAACCTGTATTGCTCGTACTTTGTTTTAATGATTACTAACCTTGAGTTCGCCTTGCAATATGAACAGTTAGACTGCTTCTAACCAGTTCTGGACTGTACCAGTCATGTATGCAGTTAAAATGGTCAGATGTAACAATACTACGTTTAACGGTTTCACATGATTATAAGATCCTGTATTGCTCATTATCTAGTTTAAGTGTTTTATCTGATAATTCACCGTCTATTACCACCAAGGAAATTGTTCCTGAACCAGTTGTGTACTGTTCCAATGCTGTATGCAGTTAAAATGGTTAGATGTAACGATTCTAGGTTTACCAGTTTAAGATGCTTATCAGAACCTGTATTGCTCGTACTTTGTTTTATTGATTTCTAACCATGATTTCGCCGTGCAATATGAACAGTTAGACTGCTTCTAACTAGTTCTGGACTGTACCAATCATGTATGCCGTTCAAATGTTCAGATGTAACAATACTACGTTTAACGGTTTCACATCCTTGTCAGATCCTGTATTGCTAATTTTCTAGTTTAAGTGTTTTATATGGTATTTCACCGTCCATTACCACCAAGTAAATTGTTCCTGGACCAGTTGTGTACTGTTCCAATGCTGTATGCATTTAAAATGGTTAGATGTAACGATAGTAGGTTGAACAGTTTAAGATGCTTATCAGAACCTGTATTGCTCGTACCTTGTTTTATTGATTTCTAACCATGAGTTCGCCTTGCAATATGAACAGTTAGACTGCTTCTAACCGGTTCTGGACTGTACCAGTCATGTATGCAGTTAAAATGGTCAGATGTAACAATACTACGTTTAATGGTTTCACATGCGTATCAGATGCTGTATTGCTCATTTTCTAGTTTAAGTGTTTTATCTGATAATTCACCGTCTATTACCACCAAGGAAATTGTTCCTGAACCAGTTGTGTACTGTTCCAATGCTGTATGGAGTTAAAATGGTTTAGATGTAACGATACTAGGTTTAACAGTTTAAGATGCTTATCAGAACCTGTATTGCTCGTACCTTGTTTTATTGATTTCTAACCATGAGTTCGCCTTGCAATATGAACAGTTAGACTGCTTCTAACCGGTTCTGGACTGTACCAGTCATGTATGCATTTAAAATGGTCAGATGTAACAATACTACGTTTAACGGTTTTCACATGCTTATCAGATCCTGTATTGCTCATTATCTAGTTTAAGTGTTTTATCTGGTAATTTCACGTCCATTACCACCAAGGAAATTGTTCCTGAACCAGTTGTGTACTGTTCCAATGCTGTATGCAGTTAAAATGGATTCGATGTAACAATACTAGGTTTAACAGTTTAAGATGATTATCAGAACCTGTATTGCTCGTACTTGTTTTATTGATTTCTAACCATGATTTCGCCTTGCAATATGAACAGTTAGACTGCTTCTAACCGGTTCTGTACTGTACCAATCATGATGCCAGTTAAAATGTTCAGATGTAACAATACTACGTTTAACGGTTTCACCT
>JACCIA010000070.1:0-42737 GCA_018906985.1 Apocrypta bakeri | reverse complement strand
CCAATCATGTATGCAGTTCAAATTGTCAGATGTAACAATACTACGTTTAACGGTTTCACATGCGTATCAGATCCTGTGTTGCTCATTTTCTTGTTTAAGTGTTTTATCTGATAATTCACCGTCCATTACCACAAAGCGAATTGTTTCTGAACCAGTTGTATACTGTTCCAATGGTGTATGCAGTTAAAATGGTTAGATAGTAACGATTCTAGGTTTACCAGTTTAAGATGCTTATCAGAACCTGTATTGCTCGTACTTTGTTTTATTGATTTCTAACCATGATTTCGCCTTGCAATATGAACAGTTAGACTGCTTCTAACCAGTTCTGGACTGTACCAATCATGTTTTCGGTTCAAATGGTCAGATGTAACAATACTACGTTTAACGGTTTCACATTCCTTATCAGATCCTGTATTGCTCATTTTCTAGTTTAAGTGTTTTATCTGATAATTCACAGTCCATTACCACCAAGGAAATTATTCCTGAACCAGTTGTGTACTATTCCAATGTTCTATGCAGTTAAAATGGTTAGATGTAACGATACTAGGTTTAACAGTTTAAGATGCTTATCAGAACCTGTATTGCTCGTACTTTGTTTTATTGATTTCTAACCATGATTTCGCCTTGCAATATGAACAGTTAGACTGCTTCTAACCAGTTCTGGACTGTACCAATCATGTTTTGCGGTTCAAATGGTCAGATGTAACAATACTACGTTTAACGGTTTCACATCCTTATCAGATCCTGTATTGCTCATTTTCTAGTTTAAGTGTTTTATCTGGTATTTCACCGTCCATTACCACAAGGAAATTGTTCCTGAACCAGTTGTGTACTGTTCCAATGCTGTATGCAGTTAAAATGGTTAGATGTAACGATTCTAGGTTTAACAGTTTAAGATGCTTATCAGAACCTGTATTGCTCGTACTTTGTTTTATTGATTTCTAACCATGATTTCGCCTTGCAATATGAACAGTTAGACTGCTTCTAACCAGTTCTGGACTGTACCAATCATGTATGCAGTTAAAATGGTCAGATGTAACAATACTACGTTTAACGGTTTCACATGCGTATCAGATGCTGTATTGCTCATTTTCTAGTTTAAGTGTTTTATCTGGTATTTCACCGTCCATTACCACCTAAGGAAATTGTTCCTGAACCAGTTGTGTACTGTTCCAATGCTGTATGCAGTTAAAATGGTTAGATAGAACGATTCTAGGTTTACCAGTTTAAGATGCTTATCAGAACCTGTATTGCTCGTACTTTGTTTTATTGATTTCTAACCATGATTTCGCCTTGCAATATGAACAGTTAGACTGCTTCTAACCAGTTCTGGACTGTACCAATCATGTTTTCGGTTCAAATGGTCAGATGTAACAATACTACGTTTAACGGTTTCACATCCTTAACAGATCCTGTATTGCTCATTTTCTAGTTTAAGTGTTTTATCTGATAATTCACAGTCCATTACCAACAAGGAAATTATTCCTGAACCAGTTGTGTACTATTCCAATGTTCTATGTAGTTAAAATGGTTAGATGTAAAGACACTAGGTTTAACAGTTTCAGATGCTTATCAGAACCTGTATTGCTCGTACTTTGTTTTTTTGATTTCTAACCATGAGTTCGCCTTGCAATGTGAACAGTTTGACTGCTTCTAACCAGTTCTGGACAGTACCAATCATGTATGCACTTAAAATGGTCAGATGTAACAATACTACGTTTAACGGTTTCACATGATTATCAGATCCTGTATTGCTCATTTTCTAGTTTAAGTGTTTTATCTGATAATTCACAGTCCATTACCACTAAGGAAATTGTTCCTGAACCAGTTGTGTACTGTTCCAATGCTGTATGCAGTTAAAATGGTTAGGTATAACGATTCTAGGTTTACCAGTTTAAGATGCTTATCAGAACCTGTATTGCTCGTACTTTGTTTTATTGATTTCTAACCATGATTTCGCCTTGCAATATGAACAGTTAGACTGCTTCTAACCAGTTCTGGACATGTACCAATCATGTATGCACTTAAAATGGTCAGATGTAACAATACTACGTTTAACGGTTTCACATGCTTATCAGATCCTGTATTGCTCATTTTCTAGTTTAAGTGTTTTATCTGGTATTCACCGTCCATTAGTACTAAGGAAATTGTTTCTGAACCAGTTGTATACTGTTGCCAATGCTGTATGCAGTTAAAATGGTTAGATGTAACGATACTAGGTTTACCAGTTTAAGATGCTTATCAGAACCTGTATGGCTCATAATTTGTTTTATTAGATTTCTAACCATGATTTCGCCTTGCAATATGAACAGTTTGACTGCTTCTAACCAGTTCTGGACTGTACCAATCATGTATTCAGTTCAAATGGTCAGATGTAACAATACTACGTTCAACGGTTTCACATGCGTATCAGATCCTGTATTGCTCATTTTCTTGTTTAAGTGTTTTATCTGATAATTCACCGTCCATTACCACCAAGGAAATTATTCCTGAACCAGTTGTGTACTGTTCCAATGCTGTATGCAGTTAAAATGGTTAGATATAACGATTCTAGGTTTACCAGTTTAAGATGCTTATCAGAACCTGTATTGCTCGTACTTTGTTTTATTGATTTCTATCCATGATTTCGCCTTGCAATATAAACAGTTAGACTGCTTCTAACCAGTTCTGGACTGTACCAATCATGTTTTCGGTTCAAATGGTCAGATGTAACAATACTACTTTTAACGGTTTCACATCCTTATCAGATCATGTATTGCTCATTTTCTAGTTTAAGTGTTTTATCTGATAATTCACAGTCCATTACCACCAAGGAAATTATTCCTGAACCAGTTGCGTACTATTCCAATGTTCTATGTAGTTAAAATGGTTAGATGTAAAGACACTAGGTTTAACAGTTTCAGATGCTTATCAGAACCTGTATTGCTCGTACTTTGTTTTATTGATTTCGAACCATGAGTTCGCCTTGCAATATGAACAGTTAGACTGCTTCTAACCAGTTCTGGACTGTACCAATCATGTATGACGTTCAAATGGTCAGATATAACAATACTACGATTAACGGTTTCACATCCTTATCAGATCCTGTGTTGCTCATTTTCTTGTTTAAGTGTTTTATCTGATAATTCACCGTCCATTACCACAAAGCGAATTGTTACTGAACCAGTTGTATACTGTTCCAATGGTGTATGCAGTTAAAATGGTTAGATGTAACGGTACTAGGTTTACCAGTTTAAGATGCTTATCAGAACCTGTATTGCTCGTACTTTGTTTTTTTGATTTCTAACCATGAGTTCGCCTTGCAATGTGAACAGTTTGACTGCTTCTAACCAGTTCTGGACAGTACCAATCATGTATGCACTTAAAATGGTCAGATGTAACAATACTACGTTTAACGGTTTCACATGATTATCAGATCCTGTATTGCTCATTTTCTAGTTTAAGTGTTTTATCTGGTATTTCACCGTCCATTAGTACTAAGGAAATTGTTTCTGAACCAGTTGTATACTGTTGCAATGGTGTGTGCAGTTAAAATGGTTAGATGTAACGATACTAGGTTTACCAGTTAAACATGCTTATCAGAACCTGTATGGCTCATAATTTGTTTTATAGATTTCTAACCATGATTTCGCCTTGCAATATGAACCGTTTGACTGCTTCTAACCAGTTCTGGACTGTACCAATCATGTTTTCGGTTCAAATGGTCAGATGTAACAATACTACGTTCAACGGTTTCACATGCGTATCAGATGCTGTATTGCTCATTTTCTTGTTTAAGTGTTTTATCTGATAATTCACCGTCCATTACCACCAAGGAAATTATTCCTGAACCAGTTGTGTACTGTTCCAATGCTGTATGCAGTTAAAATGGTTAGATATAACGATTCTAGGTTTACCAGTTTCAGATGCTTATCAGAACCTGTATTGCTCGTACTTTGTTTTATTGATTTCGAACCATGAGTTCGCCTTGCAATATGAACAGTTAGACTGCTTCTAACCAGTTCTGGACTGTACCAATCATGTATGACGTTCAAATGGTCAGATATAACAATACTACGATTAACGGTTTCACATCCTTATCAGATCCTGTGTTGCTCATTTTCTTGTTTAAGTGTTTTATCTGATAATTCACCGTCCATTACCACAAAGCGAATTGTTACTGAACCAGTTGTATACTGTTCCAATGGTGTATGCAGTTAAAATGGTTAGATGTAACGGTACTAGGTTTACCAGTTTAAGATTCTTATAAGAACCTGTATTGCTCGTAATTTGTTTTATTGATTTCTAACCATGATTTCGCCTTGCAATGTGAACAGTTTGACTGCTTCTAACCAGTTCTGGACAGTACCAATCATGTATGCACTTAAAATGGTCAGATGTAACAATACTACGTTTAACGGTTTCACATGATTATCAGATCCTGTATTGCTCATTTTCTAGTTTAAGTGTTTTATCTGGTATTTCACCGTCCATTAGTACTAAGGAAATTGTTTCTGAACCAGTTGTATACTGTTGCAATGGTGTGTGCAGTTAAAATGGTTAGATGTAACGATACTAGGTTTACCAGTTAAACATGCTTATCAGAACCTGTATGGCTCATAATTTGTTTTATAGATTTCTAACCATGATTTCGCCTTGCAATATGAACCGTTTGACTGCTTCTAACCAGTTCTGGACTGTACCAATCATGTTTTCGGTTCAAATGGTCAGATGTAATAATACTACGTTCAACGGTTTCACATGCGTATCAGATGCTGTATTGCTCATTTTCTTGTTTAAGTGTTTTATCTGATAAGTCACCGTCCATTACTACCAAGGAAATTATTCCTGAACCAGTTGTGTACTGTTCCAATGCTGTATGCAGTTAAAATGGTTAGATATAACGATTCTAGGTTTACCAGTTTAAGATGCTTATCAGAACCTGTATTGCTCGTACTTTGTTTTATTGATTTCTAACCATGATTTCGCCTTGCAATATGAACAGTTAGACTGCTTCTAACCAGTTCTGGACTGTACCAATCATGTATGCCGTTCAAATGGTCAGATGTAACATTACTACGATTAACGGTTTCACATCCTTATCAGATCCTGTATTGCTCATTTTCTAGTTTAAGTGTTTTATCTGGGATTTCACAGTCCATTACCACCAAGGAAATTATTCCTGAACCAGTTGTGTACTATTCCAATGTTCTATGTAGTTAAAATGGTTAGATGTAAAGACACTAGGTTTAACAGTTTCAGATGCTTATCAGAACCTGTATTGCTCGTACTTTGTTTTTTTGATTTCTAACCATGAGTTCGCCTTGCAATGTGAACAGTTTGACTGCTTCTAACCAGTTCTGGACAGTACCAATCATGTATGCACTTAAAATGGTCAGATGTAACAATACTACGTTTAACGGTTTCACATGATTATCAGATCCTGTATTGCTCATTTTCTAGTTTAAGTGTTTTATCTGGTATTTCACCGTCCATTACTACTAAGGAAATTGTTCTGAACCAGTTGTATACTGTTGCAATGGTGTAGTGCAGTTAAAATGGTTAGATGTAACGATACTAGGTTTACCAGTTAAGCATGCTTATCAGAACCTGTATGGCTCAGTACTTTGTTTTATAGATTTCTAACCATGATTTCGCCTTGCAATATGAACCGTTTGACTGCTTCTAACCAGTTCTGGACTGTACCAATCATGTTTTCGGTTCAAATGGTCAGATGTAACAATACTACGTTCAACGGTTTCACATGCGTATCAGATGCTGTATTGCTCATTTTCTTGTTTAAGTGTTTTATCTGATAATTCACCGTCCATTACCACCAAGGAAATTATTCCTGAACCAGTTGTGTACTGTTCCAATGCTGTATGCAGTTAAAATGGTTAGATATAACGATTCTAGGTTTACCAGTTTAAGATGCTTATCAGAACCTGTATTGCTCGTACTTTGTTTTATTGATTTCTATCCATGATTTCGCCTTGCAATATAAACAGTTAGACTGCTTCTAACCAGTTCTGGACTGTACCAATCATGTTTTCGGTTCAAATGGTCAGATGTAACAATACTACTTTTAACGGTTTCACATCCTTATCAGATCATGTATTGCTCATTTTCTAGTTTAAGTGTTTTATCTGATAATTCACAGTCCATTACCACCAAGGAAATTATTCCTGAACCAGTTGTGTACTATTCCAATGTTCTATGTAGTTAAAATGGTTAGATGTAAAGACACTAGGTTTAACAGTTTCAGATGCTTATCAGAACCTGTATTGCTCGTACTTTGTTTTTTTGATTTCTAACCATGAGTTCGCCTTGCAATAGTGAACAGTTTGACTGCTTCTAACCAGTTCTGGACAGTACCAATCATGTATGCACTTAAAATGGTCAGATGTAACAATACTACGTTTAACGGTTTCACATGATTATCAGATCCTGTATTGCTCATTTTCTAGTTTAAGTGTTTTATCTGGTATTTCACCGTCCATTACCTACTAAGGAAATTGTTTCTGAACCAGTTGTATACTGTTGCCAATGGTGTATGCAGTTAAAATGGTTAGATGTAACGATACTAGGTTTACCAGTTTAAGATGCTTATCAGAACCTGTATTGCTCGTAATTTGTTTTATTGATTTCTAACCATGATTTCGCCTTGCAATATGAACCGTTTGACTGCTTCTAACCAGTTCTGGACTGTACCAATAATGTTTTCGGTTCAAATGGTCAGATGTAACAATACTACGTTCAACGGTTTCACATGCGTATCAGATGCTGTATTGCTCATTTTCTTGTTTAAGTGTTTTATCTGATAATTCACCGTCCATTACCACCAAGGAAATTATTCCTGAACCAGTTGTGTACTGTTCCAATGCTGTATGCAGTTAAAATGGTTAGATGTAACGATACTAGGTTTACCAGTTTAAGATGCTTATCAGAACCTGTATTGCTCGTACTTTGTTTTATTGATTTCTAACCATGATTTCGCCTTGCAATATGAACAGTTAGACTGCTTCTAACCAGTTCTGGACTGTACCAATCATGTTTTCGGCTCAAATGGTCAGATGTAACAATACTACGTTTAACGGTTTCACATCCTTATCAGATCCTGTATTGCTCATTTTCTAGTTTAAGTGTTTTATCTGATAATTCACCGTCCATTACCACTAAGGAAATTGTTCCTGAACCAGTTGTGTACTGTTCCAATGCTGTATGCAGTTAAAATGGTTAGATATAACGATTCTAGGTTTACCAGTTTAAGATGCTTATCAGAACCTGTATTGCTCGTACTTTGTTTTATTGATTTCTAACCATGAGTTCGCCTTGCAATATGAACAGTTAGACTGCTTCTAACCAGTTCTGGACTGTACCAGTCATGTATACAGTTAAAATGGTCAGATGTAACAATACTACGTTTAACGGTTTCACATGCGTATCAGATCCTGTATTGCTCATTTTCTAGTTTAAGTGTTTTATCTGGTATTTCACCGTCCATTACCACCAAGGAAATTGTTCCTGAAACAGTTGTGTACTGTTCCAATACTGTATGCAGTTAAAATGGTTAGATGTAACGATTCTAGGTTTACCAGTTTAAGATGCTTATCAGAACCTGTATTGCTCGTACTTTGTTTTATTGATTTCTAACCATGTATTTCGCCTTGCAATATGAACAGTTACACTGCTTCTAACCAGTTCTGGACTGTACCAATCATGTATGCAGTTCAAATTGTCAGATGTAACAATACTACGTTTAACGGTTTCACATGCGTATCAGATCCTGTATTGCTCATTTTCTTAGTTTAAGTGTTTTATCTGATAATTCACCGTCCATTACCACCAAGGAAATTGTTCCTGAACCAGTTGTGTACTGTTCCAATGCTGTATGCAGTTAAAATGGTTAGATGTAACGATACTAGGTTTACCAGTTTAAGATGCTTATCAGAACCTGTATTGCTCGTACTTTGTTTTATTGATTTCTAACCATGATTTCGCCTTGCAATATGAACAGTTTGACTGCTTCTAACCAGTTCTGGACTGTACCAATCATGTATGCAGTTAAAATGGTCAGATGTAACAATACTACGTTTAACGGTTTCACATGCTTATCAGATCCTGTATTGCTCATTTTCTAGTTTAAGTGTTTTATCTGGTATTCACCGTCCATTACCACTAAGGAAATTGTTCCTGAACCAGTTGTGTACTGTTCCAATGCTGTATGCAGTTAAAATGGTTAGATGTAACGATACTAGGTTTAACAGTTTAAGATGCTTATCAGAACCTGTATTGCTCGTACTTTGTTTTATTGATTTCTAACCATGATTTCGCCTTGCAATATGAACAGTTTGACTGCTTCTAACCAGTTCTGGACTGTACCAATCATGTTTCGGTTCAAATGGTCAGATGTAACAATACTACGTTTAACGGTTTCACATGCGTATCAGATGCCTGTATTGCTCATTTTCTTGTTTAAGTGTTTTATCTGATAATTCACCGTCCATTACCACCAAGGAAATTGTTCCTGAACCAGTTGTGTACTGTTCCAATGCTGTATGCAGTTAAAATGGTTAGATATAACGATTCTAGGTTTACCAGTTTAAGATGCTTATCAGAACCTGTATTGCTCGTACTTTGTTTTATTGATTTCTAACCATGATTTCGCCTTGCAATATGAACAGTTAGACTGCTTCTAACCAGTTCTGGACTGTACCAATCATGTTTTCGGTTCAAATGGTCAGATGTAACAATACTACGTTTAACGGTTTCACATGCGTATCAGATCCTGTATTGCTCATTTTCTAGTTTAAGTGTTTTATCTGGTATTTCACCGTCCATTACCACTAAGGAAATTGTTCCTGAACCAGTTGTGTACTGTTCCAATGCTGTATGCAGTTAAAATGGTTAGATGTAACGATTCTAGGTTTACCAGTTTAAGATGCTTATCAGAACCTGTATTGCTCGTACTTTGTTTTATTGATTTCTAACCATGAGTTCGCCTTGCAATATGAACAAGTTAGAATGCTTCTAAACCAGTTCTGGACTGTACCAATCATGTATGCCGTTCAAATTATCAGATGTAACAATACTACGTTTAACGGTTTCACATCCTTATCAGATCCTGTATTGCTCATTTTCTTGTTTAAGTGTTTTATCTGATAATTCACCGTCCATTGCCACAAAGGAAATTGTTTCTGAACCAATTGTGTACTGTTCCAATGCTCTATGCAGTTAAAATGGTTAGATGTAACGATACTAGGTTTAACAGTTTAAGATGCTTATCAGAACCTGTATTGCTCGTACTTTGTTTTATTTTATTCTAACCATGATTTCGCCTTGCAATATGAACAGTTAGACTGCTTCTAACCAGTTCTGGACTGTACCAATCATGTATGCCGTTCAAATTGTCAGATGTAACAATACTACGTTTAACGGTTTCACATCCTTATCAGATCCTCTATTGCTCATTTTCTTGTTTAAGTGTTTTATCTGATAATTCACCGTCCATTACCACAAAGGAAATTGTTCCTGAACCAGTTGTATACTGTTCCAATGGTGTATGCAGTTAAAATGGTTAGATGTAACGATTCTAGGTTTACCAGTTTAAGATGCTTATCAGAACCTGTATTGCTCGTACTTTGTTTTATTGATTTCTAACCATGATTTCGCCTTGCAATATGAACAGTTAGACTGCTTCTAACCAGTTCTGGACTGTACCAGTCATGTATGCAGTTAAAATGGTCAGATGTAACAATACTACGTTTAACGGTTTCACATGCGTATCAGATCCTGTATTGCTCATTTTCTAGTTTAAGTGTTTTATCTGATAATTCACCGTCCATTACCACCAAGGAAATTGTTCCTGAACCAGTTGTGTACTGTTCCAATGCTGTATGCAGTTAAAATGGTTAGATATAACGATTCTAGGTTTACCAGTTTAAGATGCTTATCAGAACCTGTATTGCTCGTACTTTGTTTTATTGATTTCTAACCATGATTTCGCCTTGCAATATGAACAGTTAGACTGCTTCTAACCAGTTCTGGACTGTACCAATCATGTTTTCGGTTCAAATGGTCAGATGTAACAATACTACGTTTAACGGTTTCACATCCTTATCAGATCCTGTATTGCTCATTTTCTAGTTTAAGTGTTTTATCTGATATTTCACCGTCCATTACCACCAAGGAAATTGTTCCTGAACCAGTTGTGTACTGTTCCAATGCTGTATGCAGTTAAAATGGTTAGATATAACGATACTAGGTTTAACAGTTTAAGATGCTTATCAGAACCTGTATTGCTCGTACTTTGTTTTATTGATTTCTAACCATGAGTTCGCCTTGCAATATGAACAGTTAGACTGCTTCTAAACCAGTTCTGGACTGTACCAGTCATGTATGCCGTTCAAATGGTCAGATGTAACAATACTACGTTTAACGGTTTCACATGCGTATCAGATCCTGTATTGCTCATTTTCTAGTTTAAGTGTTTTATCTGATATTTCACCGTCCATTACCACCAAGGAAATTGTTCCTGAACCAGTTGTGTACTGTTCCAATGCTGTATGCAGTTAAAATGGTTAGATATAACGATTCTAGGTTTACCAGTTTAAGATGCTTATCAGAACCTGTATTGCTCGTACTTTGTTTTATTGATTTCTAACCATGATTTCGCCTTGCAATATGAACAGTTAGACTGCTTCTAACCAGTTCTGGACTGTACCAATCATGTATGCAGTTCAAATGGTCAGATGTAACAATACTACGTTTAACGGTTTCACATGCCTTATCAGATCCTGTATTGCTCATTTTCTAGTTTAAGTGTTTTATCTGATAATTCACCGTCCATTACCACCAAGGAAATTAGTTCCTGAACCAGTTGTGTACTGTTCCAATGCTGTATGCAGTTAAAATGGTTAGATATAACGATACTAGGTTTACCAGTTTAAGATGCTTATCAGAACCTGTATTGCTCGTACTTGTTTTATTGATTTCTAACCATGATTTCGCCTTGCAATATGAACAGTTAGACTGCTTCTAACCAGTTCTGGACTGTACCAATCATGTATGCCGTTCAAATGGTCAGATGTAACAATACTACGTTTAACGGTTTCACATGCGTATCAGATCCTGTATTGCTCATTTTCTAGTTTAAGTGTTTTATCTGATAATTCACCGTCCATTACCACAAAGGAAATTGTTCCTGAACCAGTTGTGATACTGTTCCAATGCTGTATGCAGTTAAAATGGTTAGATGTAACGATACTAGGTTTAACAGTTTAAGATGCTTATCAGAACCTGTATTGCTCGTACTTTGTTTTATTGATTTCTAACCATGAGTTCGCCTTGCAATATGAACAATTTAGAATGCTTCTAAACCAGTTCTGGACTGTACCAGTCATGTATGCAGTTAAAATGGTCAGATGTAACAATACTACGTTTAACGGTTTCACATGCGTATCAGATCCTGTATTGCTCATTTTCTAGTTTAAGTGTTTTATCTGGTATTTCACCGTCCATTACCACTAAGGAAATTGTTCCTGAACCAGTTGTGTACTGTTCCAATGCTGTATGCAGTTAAAATGGTTAGATATAACGATTCTAGGTTTACCAGTTTAAGATGCTTATCAGAACCTGTATTGCTCGTACTTTGTTTTATTGATTTCTAACCATGATTTCGCCTTGCAATATGAACAGTTAGACTGCTTCTAACCAGTTCTGGACTGTACCAGTCATGTATGCAGTTAAAATGGTCAGATGTAACAATACTACGTTTAACGGTTTCACATGCGTATCAGATCCTGTATTGCTCATTTTCTAGTTTAAGTGTTTTATCTGGTATTTCACCGTCCATTACCACCAAGGAAATTGTTCCTGAACCAGTTGTGTACTGTTCCAATGCTGTATGCAGTTAAAATGGTTAGATGTAACGATACTAGGTTTAACAGTTTAAGATGCTTATCAGAACCTGTATTGCTCGTACTTTGTTTTATTGATTTCTAACCATGATTTCGCCTTGCAATATGAACAGTTAGACTGCTTCTAACCAGTTCTGGACTGTACCAATCATGTATGCAGTTCAAATGGTCAGATGTAACAATACTACGTTTAACGGTTTCACATGCGTATCAGATCCTGTATTGCTCATTTTCTAGTTTAAGTGTTTTATCTGATAATTCACCGTCCATTACCACCAAGGAAATTGTTCCTGAACCAGTTGTGTACTGTTCCAATGCTGTATGCAGTTAAAATGGTTAGATGTAACGATACTAGGTTTAACAGTTTAAGATGCTTATCAGAACCTGTATTGCTCGTACTTTGTTTTATTGATTTCTAACCATGAGTTCGCCTTGCAATATGAACAGTTAGACTGCTTCTAACCAGTTCTGGACTGTACCAATCATGTATGCCGTTCAAATGGTCAGATGTAACAATACTACGTTTAACGGTTTCACATGCTTATCAGATCCTGTATTGCTCATTTTCTAGTTTAAGTGTTTTATCTGGTATTTCACCGTCCATTACCACTAAGGAAATTGTTCCTGAACCAGTTGTGTACTGTTCCAATGCTGTATGCAGTTAAAATGGTTAGATGTAACGATACTAGGTTTACCAGTTTAAGATGCTTATCAGAACCTGTATTGCTCGTACTTTGTTTTATTGATTTCTAACCATGATTTCGCCTTGCAATATGAACAGTTAGACTGCTTCTAACCAGTTCTGGACTGTACCAATCATGTATGCCGTTCAAATGGTCAGATGTAACAATACTACGTTTAACGGTTTCACATGCTTATCAGATCCTGTATTGCTCATTTTCTAGTTTAAGTGTTTTATCTGATAATTCACCGTCCATTACCACCAAGGAAATTGTTCCTGAACCAGTTGTGTACTGTTCCAATGCTGTATGCAGTTAAAATGGTTAGATGTAACGATACTAGGTTTAACAGTTTAAGATGCTTATCAGAACCTGTATTGCTCGTACTTTGTTTTATTGATTTCTAACCATGATTTCGCCTTGCAATATGAACAGTTAGACTGCTTCTAACCAGTTCTGGACTGTACCAATCATGTATGCAGTTCAAATGGTCAGATGTAACAATACTACGTTTAACGGTTTCACATGCGTATCAGATCCTGTATTGCTCATTTTCTAGTTTAAGTGTTTTATCTGATAATTCACCGTCCATTACCACCAAGGAAATTGTTCCTGAACCAGTTGTGTACTGTTCCAATGCTGTATGCAGTTAAAATGGTTAGATGTAACGATACTAGGTTTACCAGTTTAAGATGCTTATCAGAACCTGTATTGCTCGTACTTTGTTTTATTGATTTCTAACCATGAGTTCGCCTTGCAATATGAACAGTTAGACTGCTTCTAACCAGTTCTGGACTGTACCAATCATGTATGCAGTTCAAATGGTCAGATGTAACAATACTACGTTTAACTGGTTTCACATGCGTATCAGATCCTGTATTGCTCATTTTCTAGTTTAAGTGTTTTATCTGATATTCACCGTCCATTACCACCAAGGAAATTGTTCCTGAACCAGTTGTGTACTGTTCCAATGCTGTATGCAGTTAAAATGGTTAGATGTAACGATACTAGGTTTAACAGTTTAAGATGCTTATCAGAACCTGTATTGCTCGTACTTGTTTTATTGATTTCTAACCATGAGTTTCGCCTTGCAATATGAACAGTTAGACTGCTTCTAACCAGTTCTGGACTGTACCAATCATGTATGCAGTTAAAATGGTCAGATGTAACAATACTACGTTTAACGGTTTCACATGCTTATCAGATCCTGTATTGCTCATTTTCTAGTTTAAGTGTTTTATCTGGTATTTCACCGTCCATTACCACCAAGGAAATTGTTCCTGAACCAGTTGTGTACTGTTCCAATGCTGTATGCAGTTAAAATGGTTAGATGTAACGATACTAGGTTTAACAGTTTAAGATGCTTATCAGAACCTGTATTGCTCGTACTTTGTTTTATTGATTTCTAACCATGATTTCGCCTTGCAATATGAACAGTTAGACTGCTTCTAACCAGTTCTGGACTGTACCAATCATGTATGCGTTCAAATGGTCAGATGTAACAATACTACGTTTAACGGTTTCACATGCGTATCAGATCCTGTATTGCTCATTTTCTAGTTTAAGTGTTTTATCTGGTATTTCACCGTCCATTACCACTAAGGAAATTGTTCCTGAACCAGTTGTGTACTGTTCCAATGCTGTATGCAGTTAAAATGGTTAGATGTAACGATACTAGGTTTACCAGTTTAAGATGCTTATCAGAACCTGTATTGCTCGTACTTTGTTTTATTGATTTCTAACCATGATTTCGCCTTGCAATATGAACAGTTAGACTGCTTCTAACCAGTTCTGGACTGTACCAATCATGTATGCAGTTCAAATGGTCAGATGTAACAATACTACGTTTAACGGTTTCACATGCTTATCAGATCCTGTATTGCTCATTTTCTAGTTTAAGTGTTTTATCTGATAATTCACCGTCCATTACCACCAAGGAAATTGTTCCTGAACCAGTTGTGTACTGTTCCAATGCTGTATGCAGTTAAAATGGTTAGATGTAACGATACTAGGTTTACCAGTTTAAGATGCTTATCAGAACCTGTATTGCTCGTACTTTGTTTTATTGATTTCTAACCATGAGTTCGCCTTGCAATATGAACAGTTAGACTGCTTCTAACCAGTTCTGGACTGTACCAATCATGTATGCAGTTCAAATGGTCAGATGTAACAATACTACGTTTAACGGTTTCACATGCGTATCAGATCCTGTATTGCTCATTTTCTAGTTTAAGTGTTTTATCTGGTATTTCACCGTCCATTACCACCAAGGAAATTGTTCCTGAACCAGTTGTGTACTGTTCCAATGCTGTATGCAGTTAAAATGGTTAGATGTAACGATACTAGGTTTAACAGTTTAAGATGCTTATCAGAACCTGTATTGCTCGTACTTTGTTTTATTGATTTCTAACCATGAGTTCGCCTTGCAATATGAACAGTTAGACTGCTTCTAACCAGTTCTGGACTGTACCAATCATGTATGCAGTTAAAATGGTCAGATGTAACAATACTACGTTTAACGGTTTCACATGCTTATCAGATCCTGTATTGCTCATTTTCTAGTTTAAGTGTTTTATCTGGTATTTCACCGTCCATTACCACCAAGGAAATTGTTCCTGAACCAGTTGTGTACTGTTCCAATGCTGTATGCAGTTAAAATGGTTAGATGTAACGATACTAGGTTTAACAGTTTAAGATGCTTATCAGAACCTGTATTGCTCGTACTTTGTTTTATTGATTTCTAACCATGATTTCGCCTTGCAATATGAACAGTTAGACTGCTTCTAACCAGTTCTGGACTGTACCAATCATGTATGCAGTTCAAATGGTCAGATGTAACAATACTACGTTTAACGGTTTCACATGCGTATCAGATCCTGTATTGCTCATTTTCTAGTTTAAGTGTTTTATCTGATAATTCACCGTCCATTACCACCAAGGAAATTGTTCCTGAACCAGTTGTGTACTGTTCCAATGCTGTATGCAGTTAAAATGGTTAGATGTAACGATACTAGGTTTAACAGTTTAAGATGCTTATCAGAACCTGTATTGCTCGTACTTTGTTTTATTGATTTCTAACCATGATTTCGCCTTGCAATATGAACAGTTAGACTGCTTCTAACCAGTTCTGGACTGTACCAATCATGTATGCAGTTCAAATGGTCAGATGTAACAATACTACGTTTAACGGTTTCACATGCGTATCAGATCCTGTATTGCTCATTTTCTAGTTTAAGTGTTTTATCTGATAATTCACCGTCCATTACCACCAAGGAAATTGTTCCTGAACCAGTTGTGTACTGTTCCAATGCTGTATGCAGTTAAAATGGTTAGATGTAACGATACTAGGTTTACCAGTTTAAGATGCTTATCAGAACCTGTATTGCTCGTACTTTGTTTTATTGATTTCTAACCATGAGTTCGCCTTGCAATATGAACAGTTAGACTGCTTCTAACCAGTTCTGGACTGTACCAATCATGTATGCAGTTCAAATGGTCAGATGTAACAATACTACGTTTAACGGTTTCACATGCGTATCAGATCCTGTATTGCTCATTTTCTAGTTTAAGTGTTTTATCTGGTATTTCACCGTCCATTACCACCAAGGAAATTGTTCCTGAACCAGTTGTGTACTGTTCCAATGCTGTATGCAGTTAAAATGGTTAGATGTAACGATTCTGGGTTTACCAGTTTAAGATGCTTATCAGAACCTGTATTGCTCGTACTTTGTTTTATTGATTTCTAACCATGATTTCGCCTTGCAATATGAACAGTTAGACTGCTTCTAACCAGTTCTGGACTGTACCAATCATGTATGCAGTTCAAATGGTCAGATGTAACAATACTACGTTTAACGGTTTCACATGCTTATCAGATCCTGTATTGCTCATTTTCTAGTTTAAGTGTTTTATCTGGTATTTCACCGTCCATTACCACCAAGGAAATTGTTCCTGAACCAGTTGTGTACTGTTCCAATGCTGTATGCAGTTAAAATGGTTAGATGTAACGATACTAGGTTTACCAGTTTAAGATGCTTATCAGAACCTGTATTGCTCGTACTTTGTTTTATTGATTTCTAACCATGAGTTCGCCTTGCAATATGAACAGTTAGACTGCTTCTAACCAGTTCTGGACTGTACCAATCATGTATGCAGTTCAAATGGTCAGATGTAACAATACTACGTTTAACGGTTTCACATGCGTATCAGATCCTGTATTGCTCATTTTCTAGTTTAAGTGTTTTATCTGATAATTCACCGTCCATTACCACCAAGGAAATTGTTCCTGAACCAGTTGTGTACTGTTCCAATGCTGTATGCAGTTAAAATGGTTAGATGTAACGATACTAGGTTTAACAGTTTAAGATGCTTATCAGAACCTGTATTGCTCGTACTTTGTTTTATTGATTTCTAACCATGAGTTCGCCTTGCAATATGAACAGTTAGACTGCTTCTAACCAGTTCTGGACTGTACCAAGTCATGTATGCAGTTAAAATGGTCAGATGTAACAATACTACGTTTAACGGTTTCACATGCTTATCAGATCCTGTATTGCTCATTTTCTAGTTTAAGTGTTTTATCTGATAATTCACCGTCCATTACCACCAAGGAAATTGTTCCTGAACCAGTTGTGTACTGTTCCAATGCTGTATGCAGTTAAAATGGTTAGATGTAACGATACTAGGTTTAACAGTTTAAGATGCTTATCAGAACCTGTATTGCTCGTACTTTGTTTTATTGATTTCTAACCATGAGTTCGCCTTGCAATATGAACAGTTAGACTGCTTCTAACCAGTTCTGGACTGTACCAATCATGTATGCCGTTCAAATGGTCAGATGTAACAATACTACGTTTAACGGTTTCACATGCGTATCTGATCCTGTATTGCTCATTTTCTAGTTTAAGTGATTTATCTGATAATTCACCGTCCATTACCACCAAGTAAATTGTTCCTGAACCAGTTGTGTACTGTTCCAATGCTGTATGCAGTTAAAATGGTTAGATGTAACGATACTAGGTTTACCAGTTTAAGATGCTTATCAGAACCTGTATTGCTCGTACTTTGTTTTATTGATTTCTAACCATGAGTTCGCCTTGCAATATGAACAGTTAGACTGCTTCTAACCAGTTCTGGACTGTACCAGTCATGTATGCAGTTAAAATGGTCAGATGTAACAATACTACGTTTAACGGTTTCACATGCGTATCAGATCCTGTATTGCTCATTTTCTAGTTTAAGTGTTTTATCTGGTATTTCACCGTCCATTACCACCAAGGAAATTGTTCCTGAACCAGTTGTGTACTGTTCCAATGCTGTATGCAGTTAAAATGGTTAGATGTAACGATACTAGGTTTAACAGTTTAAGATGCTTATCAGAACCTGTATTGCTCGTACTTTGTTTTATTGATTTCTAACCATGAGTTCGCCTTGCAATATGAACAGTTAGACTGCTTCTAACCAGTTCTGGACTGTACCAGTCATGTATGCAGTTAAAATGGTCAGATGTAACAATACTACGTTTAACGGTTTCACATGCGTATCAGATCCTGTATTGCTCATTTTCTAGTTTAAGTGTTTTATCTGATAATTCACCGTCCATTACCACCAAGGAAATTGTTCCTGAACCAGTTGTGTACTGTTCCAATGCTGTATGCAGTTAAAATGGTTAGATGTAACGATACTAGGTTTACCAGTTTAAGATGCTTATCAGAACCTGTATTGCTCGTACTTTGTTTTATTGATTTCTAACCATGAGTTCGCCTTGCAATATGAACAGTTAGACTGCTTCTAACCAGTTCTGGACTGTACCAGTCATGTATGCAGTTAAAATGGTCAGATGTAACAATACTACGTTTAACGGTTTCACATGCGTATCAGATCCTGTATTGCTCATTTTCTAGTTTAAGTGTTTTATCTGGTATTTCACCGTCCATTACCACCAAGGAAATTGTTCCTGAACCAGTTGTGTACTGTTCCAATGCTGTATGCAGTTAAAATGGTTAGATGTAACGATACTAGGTTTACCAGTTTAAGATGCTTATCAGAACCTGTATTGCTCGTACTTTGTTTTATTGATTTCTAACCATGATTTCGCCTTGCAATATGAACAGTTAGACTGCTTCTAACCAGTTCTGGACTGTACCAATCATGTATGCAGTTAAAATGGTCAGATGTAACAATACTACGTTTAACGGTTTCACATGATTATCAGATCCTGTATTGCTCATTTTCTAGTTTAAGTGTTTTATCTGATAATTCACCGTCCATTACCACCAAGGAAATTGTTCCTGAACCAGTTGTGTACTGTTCCAATGCTGTATGCAGTTAAAATGGTTAGATGTAACGATACTAGGTTTAACAGTTTAAGATGCTTATCAGAACCTGTATTGCTCGTACTTTGTTTTATTGATTTCTAACCATGAGTTCGCCTTGCAATATGAACAGTTAGACTGCTTCTAACCAGTTCTGGACTGTACCAATCATGTATGCAGTTAAAATGGTCAGATGTAACAATACTACGTTTAACGGTTTCACATGCGTATCAGATCCTGTATTGCTCATTTTCTAGTTTAAGTGTTTTATCTGATAATTCACCGTCCATTACCACAAGGAAATTGTTCCTGAACCAGTTGTGTACTGTTCCAATGCTGTATGCAGTTAAAATGGTTAGATGTAACGATACTAGGTTTAACAGTTTAAGATGCTTATCAGAACCTGTATTGCTCGTACTTTGTTTTATTGATTTCTAACCATGAGTTCGCCTTGCAATATGAACAGTTAGACTGCTTCTAACCAGTTCTGGACTGTACCAGTCATGTATGCAGTTCAAATGGTCAGATGTAACAATACTACGTTTAACGGTTTCACATGCGTATCAGATCCTGTATTGCTCATTTTCTAGTTTAAGTGTTTTATCTGGTATTTCACCGTCCATTACCACCAAGGAAATTGTTCCTGAACCAGTTGTGTACTGTTCCAATGCTGTATGCAGTTAAAATGGTTAGATGTAACGATACTAGGTTTACCAGTTTAAGATGCTTATCAGAACCTGTATTGCTCGTACTTTGTTTTATTGATTTCTAACCATGAGTTCGCCTTGCAATATGAACAGTTAGACTGCTTCTAACCAGTTCTGGACTGTACCAATCATGTATGCAGTTCAAATGGTCAGATGTAACAATACTACGTTTAACGGTTTCACATGCGTATCAGATCCTGTATTGCTCATTTTCTAGTTTAAGTGTTTTATCTGGATATTCACCGTCCATTACCACCAAGGAAATTGTTCCTGAACCAGTTGTGTACTGTTCCAATGCTGTATGCAGTTAAAATGGTTAGATGTAACGATACTAGGTTTAACAGTTTAAGATGCTTATCAGAACCTGTATTGCTCGTACTTTGTTTTATTGATTTCTAACCATGAGTTCGCCTTGCAATATGAACAGTTAGACTGCTTCTAACCAGTTCTGGACTGTACCAATCATGTATGCAGTTCAAATGGTCAGATGTAACAATACTACGTTTAACGGTTTCACATGCGTATCAGATCCTGTATTGCTCATTTTCTAGTTTAAGTGTTTTATCTGGTATTTCACCGTCCATTACCACCTAAGGAAATTGTTCCTGAACCAGTTGTGTACTGTTCCAATGCTGTATGCAGTTAAAATGGTTAGATGTAACGATACTAGGTTTACCAGTTTAAGATGCTTATCAGAACCTGTATTGCTCGTACTTTGTTTTATTGATTTCTAACCATGATTTCGCCTTGCAATATGAACAGTTAGACTGCTTCTAACCAGTTCTGGACTGTACCAATCATGTATGCAGTTAAAATGGTCAGATGTAACAATACTACGTTTAACGGTTTCACATGCTTATCAGATCCTGTATTGCTCATTTTCTAGTTTAAGTGTTTTATCTGATAATTCACCGTCCATTACCACCAAGGAAATTGTTCCTGAACCAGTTGTGTACTGTTCCAATGCTGTATGCAGTTAAAATGGTTAGATATAACGATACTAGGTTTAACAGTTTAAGATGCTTATCAGAACCTGTATTGCTCGTACTTTGTTTTATTGATTTCTAACCATGAGTTCGCCTTGCAATATGAACAATTTGACTGCTTCTAACCAGTTCTGGACTGTACCAATCATGTATGCAGTTAAAATGGTCAGATGTAACAATACTACGTTTAACGGTTTCACATGCGTATCAGATCCTGTATTGCTCATTTTCTAGTTTAAGTGTTTTATCTGATATTTCACCGTCCATTACCACTAAGGAAATTGTTCCTGAACCAGTTGTGTACTGTTCCAATGCTGTATGCAGTTAAAATGGTTAGATGTAACGATTCTAGGTTTACCAGTTTAAGATGCTTATCAGAACCTGTATTGCTCGTACTTTGTTTTATTGATTTCTAACCATGAGTTCGCCTTGCAATATGAACAGTTAGACTGCTTCTAACCAGTTCTGGACTGTACCAATCATGTATGCAGTTCAAATGGTCAGATGTAACAATACTACGTTTAACGGTTTCACATGCGTATCAGATCCTGTATTGCTCATTTTCTAGTTTAAGTGTTTTATCTGATAATTCACCGTCCATTACCACAAGGAAATTGTTCCTGAACCAGTTGTGTACTGTTCCAATGCTGTATGCAGTTAAAATGGTTAGATGTAACGATTCTAGGTTTACCAGTTTAAGATGCTTATCAGAACCTGTATTGCTCGTACTTTGTTTTATTGATTTCTAACCATGATTTCGCCTTGCAATATGAACAGTTAGACTGCTTCTAACCAGTTCTGGACTGTACCAATCATGTATGCAGTTCAAATGGTCAGATGTAACAATACTACGTTTAACGGTTTCACATGCGTATCAGATCCTGTATTGCTCATTTTCTAGTTTAAGTGTTTTATCTGATAATTCACCGTCCATTACCACCAAGGAAATTGTTCCTGAACCAGTTGTGTACTGTTCCAATGCTGTATGCAGTTAAAATGGTTAGATGTAACGATTACTAGGTTTACCAGTTTAAGATGCTTATCAGAACCTGTATTGCTCGTACTTTGTTTTATTGATTTCTAACCATGATTTCGCCTTGCAATATGAACAGTTAGACTGCTTCTAACCAGTTCTGGACTGTACCAATCATGTATGCAGTTCAAATGGTCAGATGTAACAATACTACGTTTAACGGTTTCACATGCTTATCAGATCCTGTATTGCTCATTTTCTAGTTTAAGTGTTTTATCTGATATTCACCGTCCATTACCACCAAGGAAATTGTTCCTGAACCAGTTGTGTACTGTTCCAATGCTGTATGCAGTTAAAATGGTTAGATGTAACGATACTAGGTTTACCAGTTTAAGATGCTTATCAGAACCTGTATTGCTCGTACTTTGTTTTATTGATTTCTAACCATGAGTTCGCCTTGCAATATGAACAGTTAGACTGCTTCTAACCAGTTCTGGACTGTACCAATCATGTATGCAGTTCAAATGGTCAGATGTAACAATACTACGTTTAACGGTTTCACATGCGTATCAGATCCTGTATTGCTCATTTTCTAGTTTAAGTGTTTTATCTGATAATTCACCGTCCATTACCACCAAGGAAATTGTTCCTGAACCAGTTGTGTACTGTTCCAATGCTGTATGCAGTTAAAATGGTTAGATGTAACGATTCTAGGTTTACCAGTTTAAGATGCTTATCAGAACCTGTATTGCTCGTACTTTGTTTTATTGATTTCTAACCATGATTTCGCCTTGCAATATGAACAGTTAGACTGCTTCTAACCAGTTCTGGACTGTACCAATCATGTATGCAGTTCAAATGGTCAGATGTAACAATACTACGTTTAACGGTTTCACATGCGTATCAGATCCTGTATTGCTCATTTTCTAGTTTAAGTGTTTTATCTGATAATTCACCGTCCATTACCACAAGCGAAATTGTTCCTGAACCAGTTGTATACTGTTCCAATGCTGTATGCAGTTAAAATGGTTAGATGTAACGATACTAGGTTTACCAGTTTAAGATGCTTATCAGAACCTGTATTGCTCGTACTTTGTTTTATTGATTTCTAACCATGATTTCGCCTTGCAATATGAACAGTTAGACTGCTTCTAACCAGTTCTGGACTGTACCAATCATGTATGCAGTTCAAATGGTCAGATGTAACAATACTACGTTTAACGGTTTCACATGCTTATCAGATCCTGTATTGCTCATTTTCTAGTTTAAGTGTTTTATCTGATAATTTCACCGTCCATTACCACCAAGGAAATTGTTCCTGAACCAGTTGTGTACTGTTCCAATGCTGTATGCAGTTAAATGGTTAGATGTAACGATACTAGGTTTAACAGTTTAAGATGCTTATCAGAACCTGTATTGCTCGTACTTTGTTTTATTGATTTCTAACCATGATTTCGCCTTGCAATATGAACAGTTAGACTGCTTCTAACCAGTTCTGGACTGTACCAGTCATGTATGCAGTTAAAATGGTCAGATGTAACAATACTACGTTTAACGGTTTCACATGCGTATCAGATCCTGTATTGCTCATTTTCTAGTTTAAGTGTTTTATCTGGATATTCACCGTCCATTACCACTAAGGAAATTGTTCCTGAACCAGTTGTGTACTGTTCCAATGCTGTATGCAGTTAAAATGGTTAGATGTAACGATACTAGGTTTAACAGTTTAAGATGCTTATCAGAACCTGTATTGCTCGTACTTTGTTTTATTGATTTCTAACCATGAGTTCGCCTTGCAATATGAACAATTTAGACTGCTTCTAACCAGTTCTGGACTGTACCAATCATGTATGCCGTTCAAATGGTCAGATGTAACAATACTACGTTTAACGGTTTCACATGCGTATCAGATCCTGTATTGCTCATTTTCTAGTTTAAGTGTTTTATCTGATAATTCACCGTCCATTACCACCAAGGAAATTGTTCCTGAACCAGTTGTGTACTGTTCCAATGCTGTATGCAGTTAAAATGGTTAGATGTAACGATACTAGGTTTACCAGTTTAAGATGCTTATCAGAACCTGTATTGCTCGTACTTTGTTTTATTGATTTCTAACCATGATTTCGCCTTGCAATATGAACAGTTAGACTGCTTCTAACCAGTTCTGGACTGTACCAATCATGTATGCAGTTCAAATGGTCAGATGTAACAATACTACGTTTAACGGTTTCACATGCGTATCAGATCCTGTATTGCTCATTTTCTAGTTTAAGTGTTTTATCTGATAATTCACCGTCCATTACCACAAGGAAATTGTTCCTGAACCAGTTGTGTACTGTTCCAATGCTGTATGCAGTTAAAATGGTTAGATGTAACGATACTAGGTTTACCAGTTTAAGATGCTTATCAGAACCTGTATTGCTCGTACTTTGTTTTATTGATTTCTAACCATGATTTCGCCTTGCAATATGAACAGTTAGACTGCTTCTAACCAGTTCTGGACTGTACCAATCATGTATGCAGTTCAAATGGTCAGATGTAACAATACTACGTTTAACGGTTTCACATGCGTATCAGATCCTGTATTGCTCATTTTCTAGTTTAAGTGTTTTATCTGATAATTCACCGTCCATTACCACCAAGGAAATTGTTCCTGAACCAGTTGTGTACTGTTCCAATGCTGTATGCAGTTAAAATGGTTAGATGTAACGATACTAGGTTTAACAGTTTAAGATGCTTATCAGAACCTGTATTGCTCGTACTTTGTTTTATTGATTTCTAACCATGAGTTCGCCTTGCAATATGAACAGTTAGACTGCTTCTAACCAGTTCTGGACTGTACCAATCATGTATGCAGTTCAAATGGTCAGATGTAACAATACTACGTTTAACGGTTTCACATGCGTATCAGATCCTGTATTGCTCATTTTCTAGTTTAAGTGTTTTATCTGGATATTCACCGTCCATTACCACCAAGGAAATTGTTCCTGAACCAGTTGTGTACTGTTCCAATGCTGTATGCAGTTAAAATGGTTAGATGTAACGATACTAGGTTTAACAGTTTAAGATGCTTATCAGAACCTGTATTGCTCGTACTTTGTTTTATTGATTTCTAACCATGAGTTCGCCTTGCAATATGAACAGTTAGACTGCTTCTAACCAGTTCTGGACTGTACCAATCATGTATGCAGTTCAAATGGTCAGATGTAACAATACTACGTTTAACGGTTTCACATGCTTATCAGATCCTGTATTGCTCATTTTCTAGTTTAAGTGTTTTATCTGATATTCACCGTCCATTACCACCAAGGAAATTGTTCCTGAACCAGTTGTGTACTGTTCCAATGCTGTATGCAGTTAAAATGGTTAGATGTAACGATACTAGGTTTAACAGTTTAAGATGCTTATCAGAACCTGTATTGCTCGTACTTTGTTTTATTGATTTCTAACCATGATTTCGCCTTGCAATATGAACAGTTAGACTGCTTCTAACCAGTTCTGGACTGTACCAATCATGTATGCAGTTCAAATGGTCAGATGTAACAATACTACGTTTAACGGTTTCACATGCTTATCAGATCCTGTATTGCTCATTTTCTAGTTTAAGTGTTTTATCTGATAATTCACCGTCCATTACCACCAAGGAAATTGTTCCTGAACCAGTTGTGTACTGTTCCAATGCTGTATGCAGTTAAAATGGTTAGATGTAACGATACTAGGTTTACCAGTTTAAGATGCTTATCAGAACCTGTATTGCTCGTACTTTGTTTTATTGATTTCTAACCATGATTTCGCCTTGCAATATGAACAGTTAGACTGCTTCTAACCAGTTCTGGACTGTACCAATCATGTATGCAGTTCAAATGGTCAGATGTAACAATACTACGTTTAACGGTTTCACATGCCTTATCAGATCCTGTATTGCTCATTTTCTAGTTTAAGTGTTTTATCTGATAATTCACCGTCCATTACCACCAAGGAAATTGTTCCTGAACCAGTTGTGTACTGTTCCAATGCTGTATGCAGTTAAAATGGTTAGATGTAACGATACTAGGTTTAACAGTTTAAGATGCTTATCAGAACCTGTATTGCTCGTACTTTGTTTTATTGATTTCTAACCATGAGTTCGCCTTGCAATATGAACAGTTAGACTGCTTCTAACCAGTTCTGGACTGTACCAATCATGTATGCAGTTCAAATGGTCAGATGTAACAATACTACGTTTAACGGTTTCACATGCGTATCAGATCCTGTATTGCTCATTTTCTAGTTTAAGTGTTTTATCTGGATATTCACCGTCCATTACCACCAAGGAAATTGTTCCTGAACCAGTTGTGTACTGTTCCAATGCTGTATGCAGTTAAAATGGTTAGATGTAACGATACTAGGTTTACCAGTTTAAGATGCTTATCAGAACCTGTATTGCTCGTACTTTGTTTTATTGATTTCTAACCATGATTTCGCCTTGCAATATGAACAGTTAGACTGCTTCTAACCAGTTCTGGACTGTACCAATCATGTATGCAGTTCAAATGGTCAGATGTAACAATACTACGTTTAACGGTTTCACATGCGTATCAGATCCTGTATTGCTCATTTTCTAGTTTAAGTGTTTTATCTGATAATTCACCGTCCATTACCACCAAGGAAATTGTTCCTGAACCAGTTGTGTACTGTTCCAATGCTGTATGCAGTTAAAATGGTTAGATGTAACGATACTAGGTTTAACAGTTTAAGATGCTTATCAGAACCTGTATTGCTCGTACTTTGTTTTATTGATTTCTAACCATGATTTCGCCTTGCAATATGAACAGTTAGACTGCTTCTAACCAGTTCTGGACTGTACCAATCATGTATGCCGTTCAAATGGTCAGATGTAACAATACTACGTTTAACGGTTTCACATGCCTTATCAGATCCTGTATTGCTCATTTTCTAGTTTAAGTGTTTTATCTGATAATTCACCGTCCATTACCACCAAGGAAATTGTTCCTGAACCAGTTGTGTACTGTTCCAATGCTGTATGCAGTTAAAATGGTTAGATGTAACGATACTAGGTTTAACAGTTTAAGATGCTTATCAGAACCTGTATTGCTCGTACTTTGTTTTATTGATTTCTAACCATGAGTTCGCCTTGCAATATGAACAGTTAGACTGCTTCTAACCAGTTCTGGACTGTACCAATCATGTATGCAGTTCAAATGGTCAGATGTAACAATACTACGTTTAACGGTTTCACATGCGTATCAGATCCTGTATTGCTCATTTTCTAGTTTAAGTGTTTTATCTGATATTCACCGTCCATTACCACCAAGGAAATTGTTCCTGAACCAGTTGTGTACTGTTCCAATGCTGTATGCAGTTAAAATGGTTAGATGTAACGATACTAGGTTTACCAGTTTAAGATGCTTATCAGAACCTGTATTGCTCGTACTTTGTTTTATTGATTTCTAACCATGATTTCGCCTTGCAATATGAACAGTTAGACTGCTTCTAACCAGTTCTGGACTGTACCAATCATGTATGCAGTTCAAATGGTCAGATGTAACAATACTACGTTTAACGGTTTCACATGCTTATCAGATCCTGTATTGCTCATTTTCTAGTTTAAGTGTTTTATCTGATAATTCACCGTCCATTACCACCAAGGAAATTGTTCCTGAACCAGTTGTGTACTGTTCCAATGCTGTATGCAGTTAAAATGGTTAGATGTAACGATACTAGGTTTAACAGTTTAAGATGCTTATCAGAACCTGTATTGCTCGTACTTTGTTTTATTGATTTCTAACCATGATTTCGCCTTGCAATATGAACAGTTAGACTGCTTCTAACCAGTTCTGGACTGTACCAATCATGTATGCAGTTCAAATGGTCAGATGTAACAATACTACGTTTAACGGTTTCACATCCTTATCAGATCCTGTATTGCTCATTTTCTAGTTTAAGTGTTTTATCTGATAATTCACCGTCCATTACCACCAAGGAAATTGTTCCTGAACCAGTTGTGTACTGTTCCAATGCTGTATGCAGTTAAAATGGTTAGATGTAACGATACTAGGTTTAACAGTTTAAGATGCTTATCAGAACCTGTATTGCTCGTACTTTGTTTTATTGATTTCTAACCATGAGTTCGCCTTGCAATATGAACAGTTAGACTGCTTCTAACCAGTTCTGGACTGTACCAGTCATGTATGCAGTTCAAATGGTCAGATGTAACAATACTACGTTTAACGGTTTCACATGCGTATCAGATCCTGTATTGCTCATTTTCTAGTTTAAGTGTTTTATCTGGTATTTCACCGTCCATTACCACTAAGGAAATTGTTCCTGAACCAGTTGTGTACTGTTCCAATGCTGTATGCAGTTAAAATGGTTAGATGTAACGATACTAGGTTTACCAGTTTAAGATGCTTATCAGAACCTGTATTGCTCGTACTTTGTTTTATTGATTTCTAACCATGAGTTCGCCTTGCAATATGAACAGTTAGACTGCTTCTAACCAGTTCTGGACTGTACCAATCATGTATGCAGTTCAAATGGTCAGATGTAACAATACTACGTTTAACGGTTTCACATGCGTATCAGATCCTGTATTGCTCATTTTCTAGTTTAAGTGTTTTATCTGATATTCACCGTCCATTACCACCAAGGAAATTGTTCCTGAACCAGTTGTGTACTGTTCCAATGCTGTATGCAGTTAAAATGGTTAGATGTAACGATACTAGGTTTACCAGTTTAAGATGCTTATCAGAACCTGTATTGCTCGTACTTTGTTTTATTGATTTCTAACCATGATTTCGCCTTGCAATATGAACAGTTAGACTGCTTCTAACCAGTTCTGGACTGTACCAATCATGTATGCCGTTCAAATGGTCAGATGTAACAATACTACGTTTAACGGTTTCACATGCTTATCAGATCCTGTATTGCTCATTTTCTAGTTTAAGTGTTTTATCTGATAATTCACCGTCCATTACCACCAAGGAAATTGTTCCTGAACCAGTTGTGTACTGTTCCAATGCTGTATGCAGTTAAAATGGTTAGATGTAACGATACTAGGTTTAACAGTTTAAGATGCTTATCAGAACCTGTATTGCTCGTACTTTGTTTTATTGATTTCTAACCATGAGTTCGCCTTGCAATATGAACAGTTAGACTGCTTCTAACCAGTTCTGGACTGTACCAGTCATGTATGCAGTTAAAATGGTCAGATGTAACAATACTACGTTTAACGGTTTCACATGCGTATCAGATCCTGTATTGCTCATTTTCTAGTTTAAGTGTTTTATCTGATAATTCACCGTCCATTACCACCAAGGAAATTGTTCCTGAACCAGTTGTGTACTGTTCCAATGCTGTATGCAGTTAAAATGGTTAGATGTAACGATACTAGGTTTAACAGTTTAAGATGCTTATCAGAACCTGTATTGCTCGTACTTTGTTTTATTGATTTCTAACCATGATTTCGCCTTGCAATATGAACAGTTAGACTGCTTCTAACCAGTTCTGGACTGTACCAATCATGTATGCAGTTCAAATGGTCAGATGTAACAATACTACGTTTAACGGTTTCACATGCGTATCAGATCCTGTATTGCTCATTTTCTAGTTTAAGTGTTTTATCTGGATATTTCACCGTCCATTACCACCAAGGAAATTGTTCCTGAACCAGTTGTGTACTGTTCCAATGCTGTATGCAGTTAAAATGGTTAGATGTAACGATACTAGGTTTACCAGTTTAAGATGCTTATCAGAACCTGTATTGCTCGTACTTTGTTTTATTGATTTCTAACCATGAGTTCGCCTTGCAATATGAACAGTTAGACTGCTTCTAACCAGTTCTGGACTGTACCAATCATGTATGCAGTTCAAATGGTCAGATGTAACAATACTACGTTTAACGGTTTCACATGCGTATCAGATCCTGTATTGCTCATTTTCTAGTTTAAGTGTTTTATCTGGTATTTCACCGTCCATTACCACCAAGGAAATTGTTCCTGAACCAGTTGTGTACTGTTCCAATGCTGTATGCAGTTAAAATGGTTAGATGTAACGATACTAGGTTTACCAGTTTAAGATGCTTATCAGAACCTGTATTGCTCGTACTTTGTTTTATTGATTTCTAACCATGATTTCGCCTTGCAATATGAACAGTTAGACTGCTTCTAACCAGTTCTGGACTGTACCAATCATGTATGCAGTTCAAATGGTCAGATGTAACAATACTACGTTTAACGGTTTCACATGCGTATCAGATCCTGTATTGCTCATTTTCTAGTTTAAGTGTTTTATCTGGTATTTCACCGTCCATTACCACAAGGAAATTGTTCCTGAACCAGTTGTGTACTGTTCCAATGCTGTATGCAGTTAAAATGGTTAGATATAACGATTACTAGGTTTACCAGTTTAAGATGCTTATCAGAACCTGTATTGCTCGTACTTTGTTTTATTGATTTCTAACCATGATTTCGCCTTGCAATATGAACAGTTAGACTGCTTCTAACCAGTTCTGGACTGTACCAATCATGTATGCAGTTCAAATGGTCAGATGTAACAATACTACGTTTAACGGTTTCACATGCGTATCAGATCCTGTATTGCTCATTTTCTAGTTTAAGTGTTTTATCTGATAATTCACCGTCCATTACCACCAAGGAAATTGTTCCTGAACCAGTTGTGTACTGTTCCAATGCTGTATGCAGTTAAAATGGTTAGATGTAACGATACTAGGTTTACCAGTTTAAGATGCTTATCAGAACCTGTATTGCTCGTACTTTGTTTTATTGATTTCTAACCATGATTTCGCCTTGCAATATGAACAGTTAGACTGCTTCTAACCAGTTCTGGACTGTACCAATCATGTATGCAGTTCAAATGGTCAGATGTAACAATACTACGTTTAACGGTTTCACATGCTTATCAGATCCTGTATTGCTCATTTTCTAGTTTAAGTGTTTTATCTGGTAATTTCACCGTCCATTACCACCAAGGAAATTGTTCCTGAACCAGTTGTGTACTGTTCCAATGCTGTATGCAGTTAAAATGGTTAGATGTAACGATACTAGGTTTAACAGTTTAAGATGCTTATCAGAACCTGTATTGCTCGTACTTTGTTTTATTGATTTCTAACCATGATTTCGCCTTGCAATATGAACAGTTAGACTGCTTCTAACCAGTTCTGGACTGTACCAATCATGTATGCAGTTAAAATGGTCAGATGTAACAATACTACGTTTAACGGTTTCACATGCTTATCAGATCCTGTATTGCTCATTTTCTAGTTTAAGTGTTTTATCTGATAATTTCACCGTCCATTACCACCAAGGAAATTGTTCCTGAACCAGTTGTGTACTGTTCCAATGCTGTATGCAGTTAAAATGGTTAGATGTAACGATACTAGGTTTAACAGTTTAAGATGCTTATCAGAACCTGTATTGCTCGTACTTTGTTTTATTGATTTCTAACCATGAGTTCGCCTTGCAATATGAACAGTTAGACTGCTTCTAACCAGTTCTGGACTGTACCAATCATGTATGCCGTTCAAATGGTCAGATGTAACAATACTACGTTTAACGGTTTCACATGCGTATCAGATCCTGTATTGCTCATTTTCTAGTTTAAGTGTTTTATCTGGTATTTCACCGTCCATTACCACAAGGAAATTGTTCCTGAACCAGTTGTGTACTGTTCCAATGCTGTATGCAGTTAAAATGGTTAGATGTAACGATACTAGGTTTACCAGTTTAAGATGCTTATCAGAACCTGTATTGCTCGTACTTTGTTTTATTGATTTCTAACCATGATTTCGCCTTGCAATATGAACAGTTAGACTGCTTCTAACCAGTTCTGGACTGTACCAATCATGTATGCAGTTCAAATGGTCAGATGTAACAATACTACGTTTAACGGTTTCACATCCTTATCAGATCCTGTATTGCTCATTTTCTAGTTTAAGTGTTTTATCTGATAATTCACCGTCCATTACCACCAAGGAAATTGTTCCTGAACCAGTTGTGTACTGTTCCAATGCTGTATGCAGTTAAAATGGTTAGATGTAACGATACTAGGTTTAACAGTTTAAGATGCTTATCAGAACCTGTATTGCTCGTACTTTGTTTTATTGATTTCTAACCATGAGTTCGCCTTGCAATATGAACAATTTGACTGCTTCTAACCAGTTCTGGACTGTACCAGTCATGTATGCAGTTAAAATGGTCAGATGTAACAATACTACGTTTAACGGTTTCACATGCGTATCAGATCCTGTATGCTCATTTTCTAGTTTAAGTATTTTATCTGGGATTTCACCGTCCATTACCACTAAGGAAATTGTTTCTGAACCAGTTGTGTACTGTTCCAATGCTGTATGCAGTTAAAATGGTTAAATAGAACGATTCTAGGTTTACCAGTTTAAGATGCTCATCAGAACCTGTATTACTCGTACTTTGTTTTATTGATTTCTAACCATGAGTTTGCCTTGCAATATGAACAGTTAGACTGCTTCTAACCAGTTCTGGACTGTACCAATCATGTATGCAGTTAAAATGGTTAGATGTAAGGATTCTAGGTTTACCAGTTTAAGATGCTTATCAGAACATGTATTGCTCGTACTTTGTTTTATTGATTTCTAACCATGATTTCGCCTTGCAATATGAACAGTTAGACTGATTCTAACTAGTTCTGGACTGTACCAATCATGTATGCCGTTCAAATGTCCAGAAGTAACAATACTACGTTTAACTGTTTCACATCCTTGTCAGTTCCTGTATTGCTCATTTTCTAGTTTAAGTATTTTATCTGGTATTTGTCCGTCCATTACCACTAAGGAAATTGTTCCTGAACCAGTTGTGTACTGTTCCAATGCTGTATGCAGTTAAAATGGTTAGATGTAACGATTCTAGGTTTACCAGTTTAAGATGCTTATCAGAACCTGTATTGCTCGTACTTTGTTTTATTGATTTCTAACCATGATTTCGCCTTGCAATATGAACAGTTAGACTGCTTCTAACCAGTTCTGGACTGTACCAGTCATGTATGCAGTTAAAATGGTCAGATGTAACAATACTACGTTTAACGGTTTCACATGCTTATCAGATCCTGTATTGCTCATTTTCTAGTTTAAGTGTTTTATCTGATATTTCACCGTCCATTACCACCAAGGAAATTGTTCCTGAACCAGTTGTGTACTGTTCCAATGCTGTATGCAGTTAAAATGGTTAGATGTAACGATACTAGGTTTAACAGTTTAAGATGCTTATCAGAACCTGTATTGCTCGTACTTTGTTTTATTGATTTCTAACCATGAGTTCGCCTTGCAATATGAACAGTTAGACTGCTTCTAACCAGTTCTGGACTGTACCAATCATGTATGCAGTTCAAATGGTCAGATGTAACAATACTACGTTTAACGGTTTCACATGCGTATCAGATCCTGTATTGCTCATTTTCTAGTTTAAGTGTTTTATCTGGTATTTCACCGTCCATTACCACTAAGGAAATTGTTCCTGAACCAGTTGTGTACTGTTCCAATGCTGTATGCAGTTAAAATGGTTAGATATAACGATACTAGGTTTACCAGTTTAAGATGCTTATCAGAACCTGTATTGCTCGTACTTTGTTTTATTGATTTCTAACCATGATTTCGCCTTGCAATATGAACAGTTAGACTGCTTCTAACCAGTTCTGGACTGTACCAATCATGTATGCAGTTCAAATGGTCAGATGTAACAATACTACGTTTAACGGTTTCACATGCGTATCAGATCCTGTATTGCTCATTTTCTAGTTTAAGTGTTTTATCTGGTATTTCACCGTCCATTACCACCAAGGAAATTGTTCCTGAACCAGTTGTGTACTGTTCCAATGCTGTATGCAGTTAAAATGGTTAGATATAACGATACTAGGTTTAACAGTTTAAGATGCTTATCAGAACCTGTATTGCTCGTACTTTGTTTTATTGATTTCTAACCATGATTTCGCCTTGCAATATGAACAGTTAGACTGCTTCTAACCAGTTCTGGACTGTACCAATCATGTATGCAGTTCAAATGGTCAGATGTAACAATACTACGTTTAACGGTTTCACATGCGTATCAGATCCTGTATGCTCATTTTCTAGTTTAAGTGTTTTATCTGGTATTTCACCGTCCATTACCACTAAGGAAATTGTTCCTGAACCAGTTGTGTACTGTTCCAATGCTGTATGCAGTTAAAATGGTTAGATATAACGATACTAGGTTTAACAGTTTAAGATGCTTATCAGAACCTGTATTGCTCGTACTTTGTTTTATTGATTTCTACCCATGATTTCGCCTTGCAATATGAACAGTTAGACTGCTTCTAACCAGTTCTGGACTGTACCAGTCATGTATGCACTTAAAATGGTCAGATGTAACAATACTACGTTTAATGGTTTCACATGCGTGTCAGATCCTGTATTGCTCATTTTGTAGTTTAAGTGTTTTATCTGGTATTTCACCGTCCATTAAACATACAAACATAGAAAATCAGCATTTCTGTCGTTGAATCGGTGTATAGGCGGTGAGAGCGAAATCGTCAAATCTTACTATCTATACTGCATAGAGCAGTTGCAGGGTGCAATATATAGTTGAATTTGTAAATAAATTCGTAATGCAAAGCGAAATTGCACCTAGAATAATATACAAACATAGAAAATGAGCTTTTCTGTCGTTGAATCGGTGTATAGGAGGTGAGAGCGAAAACGTAAAATCTGAGTATATATACTGCATAGATCAGTTGCAGGGTGCAATATCGAGTAGAATTTATTGATAATTCGTAATACAAAGCGAAATTGCACCTAGAATAGGAAAATAACATCGAAAACGAAGATTTTGTTTTCTCCTCGTTTTTGAGCTTTTCACGAGCTGAAACGTTCAAAAACGAGGAGAAACGGAAATCACTATATACGGCTATTTTAACTGTATAGGGCAGTTACCGGGTGCATTATCGAATAGAGGCAGTTAAGAAATACGTAATGCAAAGCGAAATTGCACCTAGAATAATATACAAACATAGAAAATGAGCATTTCTGTCGTTGAATCGGTGTATAGGAGGTGAGAGCGAAAACGTAAAATCTGACTATATATACTGCATAGATCAGTTGCAGGGTGCAATATCGAGTAGAATTTATTGATAAATTCGTAATACAAAGCGAAATTGCACCTAGGATAAGAAAAAAACATCGAAAACGAAGATTTTGTTTTCTCCTCGTTTTTCAGCTTTTCACGAGCTGAAACGTTCAAAAACGAGGTGAAACGGAAATCATTATATCCGGCTATTTTAACTGTATAGGGCAGCTACCGGGTGCATTATCGAATAGAGGCAGTTAAGAAATACGTAATGCAAAGCGAAATTGCACCTAGAATAATATACAAACATAGAAAATGAGCATTTCTGTCGTTGAATCGGTGTATAGGAGGTGAGAGCGAAAACGTAAAATCTGACTATATATACTGCATAGATCAGTTGCAGGGTGCAATATCGAGTAGGAATTTATTGATAATTTCGTAATACAAAGCGAAATTGCACCTAGGATAAGAAAATAACATCGAAAACGAAGATTTTTTTTTCTCCTCGTTTTTGAGCTTTTCACGAGCTGAAACGTTCAAAAACGAGGATGAAACGGAAATCATTATATCCGGCTATTTTAACTGTATAGGGCAGTTACCGGGTGCATTATCGAATAGAGGCAGTTAAGAAATACGTAATGCAAAGCGAAATTGCACCTAGAATAATATACAAACATAGAAAATGAGCATTTCTGTCGTTGAATCGGTGTATAGGAGGTGAGAGCGAAAACGTAAAATCTGACTATATATACTGCATAGATCAGTTGCAGGGTGCAATATCGAGTAGGATTTATTGATAATTTCGTAATACAAAGCGAAATTGCACCTAGATAAGAAAATAACATCGAAAACGAAGATTTGTTTTCTCCTCGTTTTGAGCTTTTCACGAGCTGAAACGTTCAAAAACGAGGAGAACGGAAATCACTATATACGGCTATTTTAACTGTATAGGGCAGTTACCGGTGCATTATCGAATAGAGGCAGTTAAGAAATACGTAATGCAAAGCGAAATGACACCTAGAATAATATACAAACATAGAAAATGAGGCATTTCTGTCGTTGAATCGGTGTATAGGAGGTTGAGAGGCGAAAACGTAAAATTACTATATATACTGCATAGATCAGTTGCAGGGTGCAATATCGAGTAGAATTTATTGATAAGTTCGTAATACAAAGCGAAATGCACCTAGATAAGAAAATAACATCGAAAACGGAGATTTTGTTTTCTCCTCGTTTTGGCTTTTCACGAGCTGAAACGTTTAAAAACGAGGAGAACGGAAAATCACTATATACGGCTATTTTAACTGTATAGGGCAGTTACCGAGGTGCATTATCGAATAGAGGCAGTTAAGAAATACGTATGCAAAGCGAAATTGCACCTAGAATAATATACAAACATAGAAAATGAGCATTTCTGTCGTTGAATCGGTGTATAGGAGGTGAGAGCGAAAACGTAAAATCTGACTATATATACTGCATAGATCAGTTGCAGGGTGCAATATCGAGTAGAATTTATTGATAATTTCGTAATACAAAGCGAAATTGCACCTAGAATAAGAAAATAACATCGAAAACGAAGATTTTGTTTTCTCCTCGTTTTTGAGCTTTTCACGAGCTGAAACGTTCAAAAACGAGGAGAAACGGAAATCACTATATACGGCTATTTTAACTGTATAGGGCAGTTACCGGGTGCATTATCGAATAGAGGCAGTTAAGAAATACGTAATGCAAAGCGAAATTGCACCTAGAATAATATACAAACATAGAAAATGAGCATTTCTGTCGTTGAATCGGTGTATAGGAGGTGAGAGCGAAAACGTAAAATCTGACTATATATACTGCATAGATCAGTTGCAGGGTGCAATATCGAGTAGGATTTATTGATAATTTCGTAATACAAAGCGAAATTGCACCTAGGATAAGAAAATAACATCGAAAACGAAGATTTTATTTTCTCCTCGTTTTTGAGCTTTTCACGAGCTGAAACGTTCAAAAACGAGGTGAAACGGAAATCATTATATCCGGCTATTTTAACTGTATAGGGCAGTTACCGGGTGCATTATCGAATAGAGGCAGTTAAGAAATACGTAATGCAAAGCGAAATTGCACCTAGAATAATATACAAACATAGAAAATGAGCATTTCTGTCGTTGAATCGGTGTATAGGAGGTGAGAGCGAAAACGTAAAATCTGACTATATATACTGCATAGATCAGTTGCAGGGTGCAATATCGAGTAGAATTTATTGATAATTTCGTAATACAAAGCGAAATTGCACCTAGAATAAGAAAATAACATCGAAAACGGAGATTTTGTTTTCTCCTCGTTTTTGAGCTTTTCACGAGCTGAAACGTTCAAAAACGAGGAGAAACGGAAATCACTATATACGGCTATTTTAACTGTATAGGGCAGTTACCGGGTGCATTATCGAATAGAGGCAGTTAAGAAATACGTAATGCAAAGCAAAATTGCACCTAGAATAATATACAAACATAGAAAATGAGCATTTCTGTCGTTGAATCGGTGTATAGGAGGTGAGAGCGAAAACGTAAAATCTGACTATCTATACTGCATAGAGCAGTTGCAGGGTGCAATATCGAGTAGAATTTATTGATAATTTCGTAATACAAAGCGAAATTGCACCTAGAATAAGAAAATAACATCGAAAACGGAGATTTTGTTTTCTCCTCGTTTTTGAGCTTTTCACGAGCTGAAACGTTTAAAAACGAGGAGAAACGGAAATCACTATATACGGCTATTTTAACTGTATAGGGCAGTTACCGGGTGCATTATCGAATAGAGGCAGTTAAGAAATACGTAATGCAAAGCGAAATTGCACCTAGAATAAGAAAATAACATCGAAAACGAAGATTTTATTTTCTCCTCGTTTTTGTGCTTTTCACGAGCTGAAACGTTCAAAAACGAGGTGAAACGGAAATCATTATATCCGGCTATTTTAACTGTATAGGGCAGTTACCGGGTGCATTATCGAATAGAGGCAGTTAAGAAATACGTAATGCAAAGCGAAATTGCACCTAGAATAATATACAAACATAGAAAATGAGCATTTCTGTCGTTGAATCGGTGTATAGGAGGTGAGAGCGAAAACGTAAAATCTGACTATATATACTGCATAGATCAGTTGCAGGGTGCAATATCGAGTAGGATTTATTGATAATTTCGTAATACAAAGCGAAATTGCACCTAGGATAAGAAAATAACATCGAAAACGAAGATTTTTTTTCTCCTCGTTTTTGAGCTTTTCACGAGCTGAAACGTTCAAAAACGAGGTGAAACGGAAATCATTATATCCGGCTATTTTAACTGTATAGGGCAGTTACCGGGTGCATTATCGAATAGAGGCAGTTAAGAAATACGTAATGCAAAGCGAAATTGCACCTAGAATAATATACAAACATAGAAAATGAGCATTTCTGTCGTTGAATCGGTGTATAGGAGGTGAGAGCGAAAACGTAAAATCTGACTATATATACTGCATAGATCAGTTGCAGGGTGCAATATCGAGTAGAATTTATTGATAATTTCGTAATACAAAGCGAAATTGCACCTAGGAATAAGAAAATAACATCGAAAACGAAGATTTTGTTTTCTCCTCGTTTTTGAGCTTTTCACGAGCTGAAACGTTCAAAAACGAGGATGAAACGGAAATCACTATATACGGCTATTTTAACTGTATAGGGCAGTTACCGGGTGCATTATCGAATAGAGGCAGTTAAGAAATACGTAATGCAAAGCGAAATTGCACCTAGAATAATATACAAACATAGAAAATGAGCATTTCTGTCGTTGAATCGGTGTATAGGAGGTGAGAGCGAAAACGTAAAATCTGACTATATATACTGCATAGATCAGTTGCAGGGTGCAATATCGAGTAGAATTTATTGATAATTTCGTAATACAAAGCGAAATTGCACCTAGAATAAGAAAATAACATCGAAAACGAAGATTTTGTTTTCTCCTCGTTTTTGAGCTTTTCACGAGCTGAAACGTTCAAAAACGAGGATGAAACGGAAATCACTATATACGGCTATTTTAACTGTATAGGGCAGTTACCGGGTGCATTATCGAATAGAGGCAGTTAAGAAATACGTAATGCAAAGCGAAATTGCACCTAGAATAATATACAAACATAGAAAATGAGCATTTCTGTCGTTGAATCGGTGTATAGGAGGTGAGAGCGAAAACGTAAAATCTGACTATATATACTGCATAGATCAGTTGCAGGGTGCAATATCGAGTAGAATTTATTGATAATTTCGTAATACAAAGCGAAATTGCACCTAGAATAAGAAAATAACATCGAAAACGAAGATTTTGTTTTCTCCTCGTTTTTGAGCTTTTCACGAGCTGAAACGTTCAAAAACGAGGAGAAACGGAAATCACTATATACGGCTATTTTAACTGTATAGGGCAGTTACCGGGTGCATTATCGAATAGAGGCAGTTAAGAAATACGTAATGCAAAGCGAAATTGCACCTAGAATAATATACAAACATAGAAAATGAGCATTTCTGTCGTTGAATCGGTGTATAGGAGGTGAGAGCGAAAACGTAAAATCTGACTATATATACTGCATAGATCAGTTGCAGGGTGCAATATCGAGTAGGAATTTATTGATAATTTCGTAATACAAAGCGAAATTGCACCTAGGATAAGAAAATAACATCGAAAACGAAGATTTTTTTTCTCCTCGTTTTTGAGCTTTTCACGAGCTGAAACGTTCAAAAACGAGGATGAAACGGAAATCACTATATACGGCTATTTTAACTGTATAGGGCAGTTACCGGGTGCATTATCGAATAGAGGCAGTTAAGAAATACGTAATGCAAAGCGAAATTGCACCTAGAATAATATACAAACATAGAAAATGAGCATTTCTGTCGTTGAATCGGTGTATAGGAGGTGAGAGCGAAAACGTAAAATCTGACTATATATACTGCATAGATCAGTTGCAGGGTGCAATATCGAGTAGAATTTATTGATAATTTCGTAATACAAAGCGAAATTGCACCTAGGATAAGAAAATAACATCGAAAACGAAGATTTTTTTTCTCCTCGTTTTGAGCATTTCACGAGCTGAAACGTTCAAAAACGAGGTGAAACGGAAATCATTATATCCGGCTATTTAACTGTATAGGGCAGTTACCGGGTGTGCATTATCGAATAGAGGCAGTTAAGAAATACGTAATGCAAAGCGAAATTGCACCTAGAATAATATACAAACATAGAAAATGAGCATTTCTGTCGTTGAATCGGTGTATAGGAGGTGAGAGCGAAACGTAAAATCTGACTATATATACTGCATAGATCAGTTGCGGTGCAATATCGAGTAGAATTTATTGATAATTTCGTAATACAAAGCGAAATGCACCTATGATAAGAAAATAACATCGAAAACGAAGATTTTATTTTCTCCCGTTTTTGAGCTTTTCACGAGCTGAAACGTTCAAAAACGAGGTGAAACGGAAATCATTATATCCGGCTATTTTAACTGTATAGGGCAGTTACCGGGTGCATTATCGAATAGAGGACAGTTAAGAAATAACGTAATGCAAAGCGAAAATTGCACCTAGAATAATATACAAACATATAAATGAGCATTTCTGTCGTTGAATCGGTGTATAGGAGGTGAGAGCGAAAACGTAAAATCTGACTATATATACTGCATAGATCAGTTGCAGGGTGCAATATCGAGTAGGATTTATTGATAATTTCGTAATACAAAGCGAAATTGCACCTAGGATAAGAAAATAACATCGAAAACGAAGATTTTTTTTTCTCCTCGTTTTTGAGCTTTTCACGAGCTGAAACGTTCAAAAACGAGGAGAAACGGAAATCACTATATACGGCTATTTTAACTGTATAGGGCAGTTACCGGGTGCATTATCGAATAGAGGCAGTTAAGAAATACGTAATGCAAAGCGAAATTGCACCTAGAATAATATACAAACATAGAAAATGAGCATTTCTGTCGTTGAATCGGTGTATAGGAGGTGAGAGCGAAAACGTAAAATCTGACTATATATACTGCATAGATCAGTTGCAGGGTGCAATATCGAGTAGAATTTATTGATAATTTCGTAATACAAAGCGAAATTGCACCTAGAATAAGAAAATAACATCGAAAACGAAGATTTTGTTTTCTCCTCGTTTTTGAGCTTTTCACGAGCTGAAACGTTCAAAAACGAGGAGAAACGGAAATCACTATATACGGCTATTTTAACTGTATAGGGCAGTTACCGGGTGCATTATCGAATAGAGGCAGTTAAGAAATACGTAATGCAAAGCGAAATTGCACCTAGAATAATATACAAACATAGAAAATGAGCATTTCTGTCGTTGAATCGGTGTATAGGAGGTGAGAGCGAAAACGTAAAATCTGACTATATATACTGCATAGATCAGTTGCAGGGTGCAATATCGAGTAGAATTTATTAATAATTTCGTAATACAAAGCGAAATTGCACCTACAATAAGAAAATAACATCGAAAACGAAGATTTTGTTTTCTCCTCGTTTTTGAGCTTTTCACGAGCTGAAACGTTCAAAAACGAGGTGAAACGGAAATCCTTATATCCGGCTATTTTAACTGTATAGGGCAGTTACCGGGTGCATTATCGAATAGAGGCAGTTAAGAAATACGTAATGCAAAGCGAAATTGCACCTAGAATAATATACAAACATAGAAAATGAGCATTTCTGTCGTTGAATCGGTGTATAGGAGGTGAGAGCGAAAACGTAAAATCTGACTATATATACTGCATAGATCAGTTGCAGGGTGCAATATCGAGTAGAATTTATTGATAATTTCGTAATACAAAGCGAAATTGCACCTAGAATAAGAAAATAACATCGAAAACGAAGATTTTGTTTTCTCCTCGTTTTTGAGCTTTTCACGAGCTGAAACGTTTCAAAAACGAGGAGAAACGGAAATCACTATATACGGCTATTTTAACTGTATAGGGCAGTTACCGGGTGCATTATCGAATAGAGGCAGTTAAGAAATACGTAATGCAAAGCGAAATTGCACCTAGAATAATATACAAACATAGAAAATGAGCATTTCTGTCGTTGAATCGGTGTATAGGAGGTGAGAGCGAAAACGTAAAATCTGACTATATATACTGCATAGATCAGTTGCAGGGTGCAATATCGAGTAGAATTTATTAATAATTTCGTAATACAAAGCGAAATTGCACCTAGGATAAGAAAATAACATCGAAAACGAAGATTTTTTTTTCTCCTCGTTTTTGAGCTTTTCACGAGCTGAAACGTTCAAAAACGAGGAGAAACGGAAATCACTATATACGGCTATTTTAACTGTATAGGGCAGTTACCAGGGTGCATTATCGAATAGAGGCAGTTAAGAAATACGTAATGCAAAGCGAAATTGCACCTAGAATAATATACAAACATAGAAAATGAGCATTTCTGTCGTTGAATCGGTGTATAGGAGGTGAGAGCGAAAACGTAAAATCTGACTATATATACTGCATAGATCAGTTGCAGGGTGCAATATCGAGTAGAATTTATTGATAATTTCGTAATACAAAGCGAAATTGCACCTAGAATAAGAAAATAACATCGAAAACGGAGATTTTGTTTTCTCCTCGTTTTTGAGCTTTTCACGAGCTGAAACGTTTAAAAACGAGGAGAAACGGAAATCACTATATACGGCTATTTTAACTGTATAGGGCAGTTACCGGGTGCATTATCGAATAGAGGCAGTTAAGAAATACGTAATGCAAAGCGAAATTGCACCTAGAATAATATACAAACATAGAAAATGAGCATTTCTGTCGTTGAATCGGTGTATAGGAGGTGAGAGCGAAAACGTAAAATCTGACTATATATACTGCATAGATCAGTTGCAGGGTGCAATATCGAGTAGGAATTTATTGATAATTTCGTAATACAAAGCGAAATTGCACCTAGATAAGAAAATAACATCGAAAACGAAGATTTTGTTTTCTCCTCGTTTTTGAGCTTTTCACGAGCTGAAACGTTTAAAAACGAGGAGAAACGGAAATCACTATATACGGCTATTTTAACTGTATAGGGCAGTTTACCGG